>SSNR01000430.1:216083-244491 GCA_006937965.1 Callopanchax toddi | reverse complement strand
GGGGGGGGGGGGGGGGGGGGGAGCACAGTTTTTATTTTTATGGAATTGTTTTATGGAATTCATGCCCCAGGCACGAATAGTGCTTTATAAATAAAATTTGATTGATTGATTGGTACTAGATAAAACTACTAGGCATTTAGGGGTCGCACGAACTAGTCCACTAGTCGACTTTTGTGGGCTGTAGTGACTTTTTAAACCAAAGGTCGACTCTTCGCTGATCACGTGAACTTTTATTTTGAAGGGGTTTCATTCCATTTCCTTTAATGTGTTCCGGTCTGGCGCTGCGCTATTAAAATGGATATTTACTCAAAGAATACTTCTTGGCAGCTTTTGATGCCCTTGCCAATCGATTGTCCTTATTTAATCAACTCAACGGTGAGTCTTTGCTTTCTTTATCTCTTGTTTTACTAAAAATGCGGCGCTATTCAGCCCATTCAAACCTCTGATGTGCTAACGGCTAAGCTGACGAGCTAATGGCTCGGCTATCGAGCTTTGAGTGATTTTATTCATTAAATAGTGAATGTCTTTGTTATGATTATGGCCGAACAATAGACCACAATCTGACTCAAACTGTAGTTGTAGTCAGATTAAAACTGTTTTCATATAAACCTGACTAAATGTGACTAAAACTAATCAGCGTTTTAGTCTAAAGACTTGATATTAAAACCAAAGTGCTCCTAAAACAACTGCTCTCTCTCAGCTGTTTGTTGTCAGCATTAAAATATGTTTTTGTAATAAAGCCTGTCAAGTTTTATAAAGCCGTCCTGTATACGCCGTATGTATGACGTCATCAGCGATTAGTCGAAGTCGACACAACTTTTATTACTTGGTAGTCGACTTGTAAAAATAGCAAGTTGTTCAACCCCTACTAGGCATCGCAACTAATTTATCATAAATACTTTGCAGAAAGATCTGTAATCTCAGAGAGGAGCTACTAAAATATTTAGAATTTTCTGTACCTGTAATTTATCGGCAAAGTTGACTGTTCTAGTGGAAGTTGGGTTTAATCTCAACTCTATAAACATTAAACTCAACAAAGGCAGCTTTTACATTCATACACATTCTCTAGGTCTTCACAGGTCCATTTCAAAACAAAGCTGCAAGCCTCAAGCCATGATAAAACAGAGAATGGTTAGACAGAAGGTCCTCAGTGGTGGCTGAGCGGGATCACAGCTGTTAGCTTAAGGTTCTGGTATTAGCAGAGCTTATCACTAAGGAATGTCCTTATGCAAACACAGAGCTCCCATATTACTATAAATGAGGATCAGCCAAAGACTGAACTCCACACTCTAGTGTTCTGCTTGTCTCCACTTGTCTAACAGAAAGAAAAAAAAGTGGGGAGAAAGCAATCTTTGCCCCAGAGAAGTCTTTAATACAGAGCCACACCCAAAAAAATCTCTCCTCAGATGTAATAACTTAAAGAGGCAGGCTGAGAAAGTGTTATGAGTTAATAAATGTCCCGAGCGCCTTATTATACTGTCAGCATTAATGTGGATATTATATACCACCCAAAGTATTCCTAACTTGAAATTCAGTTTTAAAATGTGAATTTAAATTGTTTTTCCTGCATCACAAAATGAAGAAAACTGACCTCATCTACTGTCCTTGTGCTAACTTTTTTAACAGACTGACTTTTCTTACATTCAATTTGAACGTTTTTGAACATAAACATGAACAGAACAGCTGCTTCTCTGCCCTTTTGTGCCCAAAAACTTTTCAGTCCATTCCAAATTTCTTCATTTTTTATATAATTTTATATTTATTATTATGTTCAAATTTAATCCTGTGCAATTGTTATTTGGCTTTCTGGAGGTCTTAAAAGATATGTTTCTACATTTAGTGCTTTAAAAAACTCATTTTTAGGGATGCTCCGATACCGATACTGGCATCGGGTCGATACTAAGGTTGTGTACTCGTACGCATAAACATATCCCGATACTTAGAGCCGATACTTAGCGCTCCATTAACCTGACGCGCACACCAGCTGCTAATCGGCGCTCACTCTGTAGCACTGCAGATGGCGTTAACTTACTTGTGTTGTAGTAGTATTTAGTAGTTGTAGTAGCAGTAGTAGTTGTGATTTAGCCGTAGTATACACTTCCCGAATCCTCAGTCCTGACGCCAGGTTCGGTAAAGTTCCAGTAGTCCATTCATACAGTAATGCCGATCGGATTTCTACAGCGTTAGCATGTTTAGCTAACATTTAGCTTAGTGAAAACAGTAAACAACAGAAGAATCCAGCAGAGCTGATTGAAGCTTCTATCAACCACTACTTTAGAATAAGGCTTAAAGAGACACCGGTTTGGTTCTAATCAGCTGATGGAAAGTTTTCTTCGGCGAAAATTAATTCTTCGGCGCAAGTATGGCAAGCTGTTCTATCATATAATCAAACGGACTTTGAAATACTAAGGCAGGTCATTTGTGTATTTATTTATGGAAAAGTCCTTTTCCCACATAAGAATCAGCTAGCTGAGATTTATTCTGAGGGCTTTAATTTATTTAGTTTTTCCACATCATGTTACTCAGTCTGTTTGACTTTAATGTTGCATCCAATCCAGGTCAGATTAACTGAAGCAGTCAGTCCTTTTATAAAATACTTTCTAACTCAGAGAAAAATCTTTGTGCTGTTTTAGTTCGATCCCTGACCTTAAGGACTCTGTTTACAATTAGGATTGGATGGAAAAACATAAAATAGACTTTATTTAATTTTAATATTTTTATTTTATAATTTTTTTTCTGATTTAGTATTAGTACTCGTTCCGGTACTCGGTATCGGCAAGTACTCATATGCAAGTACTCGTACTCGTTTAGGAAAAATCTGGTATCGGAGCATCCCTACTAATTTTTAGCCCAGTCACTGTATTAGGTTATTTACATTGAATGTTTTTAAGCCACTTAATAAACAAATGATTCAACCCTAAATAGGCACTTGAATTCCACGGATACAACTTTATGATGGATTTCTACTAAAGTCTGTTTCAATAAAAACATGAACATATTTCCCATTTTTTTAAAGCTACATAAAAATAAAATTTGTGTAATAACTCAAGGCTTCGGTACAGCACAATATGTTATGGTCTTAGTAATGCTTAGAGACAAGGGCCTAAAACTAGGGCTAATGAAATAATTCATTCAATAGTTTCTTGCTTAATTTTCACAGAGATCGTTTTTATTTACAAAGTTTACATCATACCCTCACTGGACTCTTGGGTTTTACAATTACAAAAGTCTCCAGGACAGGCAGAGACACAAAAACTTTAAATTATTTAATTTCACTGCAAATATTTTAAGCCAAAAAAGCTTTTTGTGTGGCAATATCATGAGCAGTCATTTGGTCCAAATGGTGGCATCAAGGTAAAACTGTTGGTATGGACACAGGTTTCTGAGTGCAGTGACATTAATACGTTAATTTATGTGCACGGCATGTGTGTATAAGAGACATGCAACTGACCTAAGACCCATCTGACACAGTTCTTAAAGTAAGACTAACCTATTTTATATTTCACCTTCAGATCGTCAACAGCCTCATGACTGTATTCTTTATAGACTTATGCTCCAAATACCATCAAACCTACTCATTCCATCTGTAAGACAACATTCTTAGATATGCTGGCTTGATGTAAAACCACTGGGATGTAACTGTTGGTGACAATTTAACTAAGACAAGAATCATGAAAAGTTTCCAAAACGTCCACAAAAAAGGCGTTTTTGATTTCCTTGTACGAGACAAAATCCTGGGATTTTGAACATGTTCAAAGAATGTACACAACAAACTTCTTCTCAAATTCGTCGCAGAGATCTGGAGCCTAACTCAAACCCTTTAATTCAGTTCCTTCATTGACCCGTTTTCCTATTTGCTTCATCCAGTACAAGTAACAGGGACAACAGCTGGTGTCTACCTCTACAGGGTTCCCTACAGGTTTCTTCTAGAGTCAAATTCATGTCTTTTTAAGACCTTTTTAAGACCATTTATATAAAAAATTAATACCCATGTCACAGACCTACCGACAAGGAAAAACAAAAATTCTTGAACATATGTTCATTTATTTTTAAAAGAAATGTGGAATGTGCAAAGTATGAAAAGTTATTTAATCAGAATAATTGTGGTTGACAAATGAAACCTTTGAGGTGAAATGTGATACGGAGAAGTGACACACAGCACACATTTTAAGACCCAGATATCAAAATTCAAGACTTTTTCAAGTCTTTTTAAGGTATTATTTCCAAAGTCATAAATTCAATGCTTTTAAGACTTTAAGACCCCGCGGGAACCCTGCTCTAACAGTCACAAGGTGAATTGCAGGGTACATTTTATTTAATTTCTGATTAACTAGGAAATTGTAGCCTAGTGAATTAGACCATCAGTCCTGCTCTGCAGACGTTGGTCTAGCAGCCACGCTCATTGAAACCTCAGCAGCCTACTGATTGGTCTGGTCGGTCTCGTAATGGGCCAATCACAACGCTCTAACGGTTTGGTGGGCGGGATTAGCCGATGACGGCAGAGCTTCGACTCTGTATTTAAACAATATGGCGGCACAGCTCGGGAACCGTGTTCTTTGAAACATCTTTGTCATCAACTGTGGACGACAATTTGGGCTTTTCTCTAAGACGTCAACAGATAGCGGCTCTTAAGTCTTTTATTTTGAAGGGGATTTATTGGCCGCTTTGAAGACAGAATACGGTAAAAGTTTAGTCTACCAGCTGTTTTCGGATGTTGCTAAATGGCTCTGATTGGTCCTAACGCTAGCCAATAGCATGTGAAAACGGTTTGATTGACAATCGTTGATCCCGCCCCATGAATGAGTCGTTTCAGTGGATGTGGCCAGACTATATATCCACATATAGTTTGTCCTGCCAGGCTAAAGAAATTGTGGATCAGGGAGTTAAAATGTCCACATAATATCCGTTATTGCCAATGTGAACAATGAAAAATTCACAATCTGATAAAATTATGGATTTTTTTTTCAATGCTGCTTGGAAATGGTGCATTCTTGAAACAACAGAAAAAAATGAAATGTTTGAGTTTGGTCTTCTTCGATTAAGCTGAATGTTCAATTCTAATCGATTTTGGAGTGTGTCTCTTGCTTTTTACGACCCAAGAAATATTTCCTTGATTTTAAAGGGTGTTCTTTACTAGCATGCAATTACTTTTTATTTTATGCAAAGACCATTCTCAAACTACAACTTATGTAAAAAGGCCTAAAAAGTTAAGCAGTCCATAATCTGACACGTTTTCTTAAAAATCCACTTTTGTTGACACAAATTCTCACTACTTCCCTTCTAGTATGTTACCTATACCTTTTAAGGAGTTATTTCTCAAAAGCAAAATAAATATATTTAGTAGAATCTGAATAATAATGAGTTGCAATACAAATTTAATTCAAAATTCCCTTTCTTAAAGTCAACCAATCAGTAGAGAACAATTTTAGTTTTGTTATCTCATAAAACTAGTAAACAAAACAAAATCTGAAGACGTATAAAAATAAACTTTAGCAACATACATTATTATTACAATTTCATTATATTTAAAACCTTTCAGTGTTTTCTTAGTGTGGAAGTTAAACGTTTCTTTATTGTAGAACAATCTGGTTCTATTTTTTGTACAACTACATAAACATATCAGACACTTGACTCAGTGGGTGGAGATAGTGGGTGGGGTGAGGCATAATGGCTGAACTAACCTTGGAATATACAGCCATATCTCATAAGTTTCAACAGACACAAGAAATATTGATTTAAAGGACTTTTACTATAAACAGCCAGTGAGGGCCTCCGCTACCTGCAGTGGATCTTTAAAACAACACCTGAACAACGAATCGAGTCTCTTACCCCACAACTCCTTCAGAGTAGTTCCTGACTTTCCACGGCATGCCCGAATAACCTTCATATCGCTCTGTGTTGGAGCTGCAGCCACTGTTCAAGAGGCTGGAGTTGAATCCGAAAGTGCTAGCTTTATTGTCTCTTTTTCTTTTGTTGGGGTGTCCCTCCGTGAGTCCCCTCCACAGCACGGGAACCCCGCTGCCCTGCTGCTGCTGCCCCCCTCCGCCGACACCGCCCCTGCCCGCGGCTCGGTTGTTGTGGTTGCTGTCTAGTGGTATAAAGTCTCGCTGTTCGGTTCCTTCCCCGTCCCCCGTCGAAGCAGACATGCCCCGAGTCTTGATGTCTCCAGAAATGATGTGGAAATCGAGCGCTCCGTTTTTACAGCCGAGGATGGCTCCCGACGCCCCGCTGGCGATCGCTTTCAGGCTCGGCGTGCTCTGAGGTCCGGTGGTGAAACTGCTATTTACGTGCAAATACCCGAAGCCTTGCGTCGTCTCCCAGATCTGCATCCACAGGTTGTTAGCGGGTCCACGTTGTTCTGGTTGAAACCAGGCGATTCTCGGATCCATCAAACGACACTACAGGCAGATGCCCCCCCCCCCCTCCCCTCCCCACCACCGAGCAACGCTCAGCTCCTATGAGGCTAGCTAACGTTAGCTAGCCAGTTTTAGCTTCGTTACCGCTGCTGCTAGCTCAGGTTCTCCCGTTACCTCTAGAAAATGGTTTAAAAAACGACTTGCTGCGGCAACGACGGTACACACAGCTCTCAACCAATTCATCCGCAAAAAATTCGACACGAGTGCGAGTCAGGTAATTTAAAAAACACCGTATCTGAAGCCAAACTTGCTGTAGGACCGTAAACGTGCGAGGATTGGTGTCCAAGTGTCTCTGACCCTTTTCCTGCTACTGCGGCTGCGCCGACTGAGTGAGAAGGGGCGGAGTCAACGCCGTTACGCAACGACAGTCAGGTTTTTTTGTTACATAATCATAAGCTCTGATTTATTTAACTTCCTACGAAATAAGAAACAAATATTTACTCGGTTAGTCTAACGTGGCCAACACAAAGTTGTAAAAGACTTTATACAAAAAACAAATTTTGTTTTTTATCAAACCCGTAATATTTTTCATTTAGAAAATCACATTTTAAAGTTATAGAAGCCCGTTTGAGAACAGGTAGATTTGAGAGTCATAATTATGAGATACTACCTCATAACACTAGATACTGTCATACTCACATTAGATTAATGAACACATTGATATCTCAAATTTATAATTGAAAAAAACTAACTCATAATTTTAAAATTATTCTCATACTCATAATTATACTAAATCTAAATTATGAGATATCAATAAAATTAATGAGTTTATCATAATCATGAAAAACTAAGTCATAATAGAGGTAATACAAATTATGACTCATGAGTTATATTTATAAAATAATCACAATTATGACAAATCACATCAAGCTTTTGAGAAACTAAGTCTCAATTATGAAAAAAATATAGCATGTAAGTCATGTCAGAAACAGCCTTCTGTACAAAATATATATATTTTAAATGCTATATTCTTTTTGCATTTGCAAAATAATTATTTTATACCATGTAATGTCATAGACGAAATTTAGCTAATGTTGCTTTAATTCTACAATTTGAACTCTGTTAGTTCATTTATTAAATTGAATACATTTACAATATTGAGCATTATAGTAATATAGTGGCACTGGTTACTATAAACCATCACGATGCAAATAAAGACAATTTTTGAGTTTCAAGAAATCAGGATTTATTTTTAACAAGGGCATTCATTGGTTGCATGAAGAGCCATTCATTCTTTAAATAGTTGACTTTTTTAACAGTTTGTTATTCAATGATATGCAGTTGTGGGATTTTTTTATTAAGTTGTCAAAAACCCCATTTGAAAAAACTTTAAAACATTTACAAAAGCATGATGATCAACTGTTAGTTCATGAGGATTATATACAAGATGTATTGCAGACCTTTTTATGGACATTGATTGATGACTTATTGGTTTCAGTGACACCATATATTTATTTCACATATTTTATTTTACAGGTAGCTCCATCCTGTTCATGTTTCAGCCGCTGTAACTCGACAAGAGCGTGGGGACATTTCCTGCTTCCTGTTGGGATAAATGTATAAACAGGCATCCAAACATCAAATGTTTCAAACGGAGAACCTTCTTATTGTGAGACAACAACATCACCATTATGTTGAAGCTGGATTGAATAAACTACATTTTAATACTGGCTGTTATTTTTAACATTAGAAATAACTTATTTGTGAAAAAGCTGAAAAATATAGAAGAATAATATTTATTAAAGTAGAGAGAGAATACATTTAATCATAAAAAACTCTGTTATTTAACCACGTATTTGTAGAAATTGGCCAAGTTCTGTAAAATAAAGACCTGAGTTAGAAACAATGACCTGTAATGTCTCACCAATACTGCAGATTTTAAATGTCCTACAAAACTGCATAAAAATTTAACAAATACAATTGTTAAAACTTGGAATTAAATATTCCCATTTCTAAATTTGGAAATTCTTTTGAAGTTATTTCATAAACTAAATATTCTTACACTTTAGGACACTTCAGACAAAACATTTTGTATTTTTCTCCACTTTATCAGCCCATTTTTAATTAAATTTAGCTGAAATTAACTATTATGACAAATATTTGACTGAATTTCTGATGAAAAAAAAGACTTTCCTCGTCGTTTTCAGGGTTTCCTTTAAATTAAATGTTTTTCTTTCATTGTGAAAGGTGACAGAATATTCAAAACAGGAATAGACAAGTTATTTATGCCATAAAATGTACATTTCTTGAGGAAATTTATGAATTTTTAACTTAAAAATGAGCATATTTTTAACATGTTTTATATTTTTGGAAACTAATATGAAATTCCTTTGTCGTGTGCCTGTTGAAGCTCCTAAATGTGCTCCTTTATAATTGAAATTCAAATCATTTTGTGTAAACGTGTTTTTAAAAGTGTGTGGTTTGACACAAAGAACACAGAATAGCCCCAGAAACGCCAAATTATTTGTCATTAACTAATTTAAAGCACAGCATGAACAGGAAGTAGTTTTCAGTTGAGTCATGTAACCAGTTCAGCTGCAGCTCGGCCTTTAAAAAAAACAACAACAATGTAAACCTTCAGTCTGCCAACCTGATTCTTAAAACTGCGATCCATTTAAAATATGTACAAATTTGACTTTTGTTATATGAATAAGTCTTACCAGGGGAAAAACCTTCATTACTAAATGTGGCTTTTTTTTCTTTACAAGACATAAATAATTAACCAATCAGTGTCAAACACCTTCAGAGTGATCACAGCAGGAGAAACACAAAGTCCTTATTTCTTCACCACTTTTTCCAGGTAACTGATGAATCTCCTCAGGTTGATTTTGATGTTATCCAGCACACACAGCTGCTGAGGGCTGTATTTACCTCGTCCTTCTTTACGTATCTAGTAAATAAAGAAAAGTGATCGTTAATCAAAGGGGATTTGAAATAGATATAACCTAATATGCACACATCGTCTCTTAACTTCTTCTGCAGATTAAAAAAAATCTGACCATTTAGTGAAACGATTTAAAATCTGTTAACCTCTACCTTGGCCTTGAAGGCAGGCTGAAGTGCCTTAAGAGCGGGCAGTAAACCGATGTTTTTAGCAGCCGTCTCCGCCTCCTCTCCATCCGCAAACACGTCGAGCAACGCGTCAAGTGCTTCTCCGGTCACCACCAGGTCTGCGTCCTTGGTGGCGACTTGCAGTAAAGCGTTTCCGATCATCTGGAGAAGAACGAGTCCTTAGCGCAGGAACAAACATCCAGAAAGAATAGAAGATAAAAACGGTACCTGGAGGATTTCTGCCGTGTTCTTCTCTTTAGCTAAAGTGCTGCCGGTGATGCCCAGAATGGCGACGGCGTTGACCCTCACGCTGACGACTTCACAGCGGGTGGCGGCTTCGCTCAGGCTGATCAGCTGCTGAGGGGTCATACACTAAAAAAAATAAAAATAAAACAGTAAACGCTGAGAATAAATAGGACTGAAGCTAATACAGTAGATAACGAGGGTCTGAAAGCACAGGGATGTATGAAGGTTTCAGGAGTTTGTCACATAAGTCAAATCCTGAAATTAACGTTTTGTGTTTACTCATTTTGATTTTCTGTGGCAGCCATCTTGAATTAGGTTGACTTCTCCTACTTTGAGTTTCACTAAAGTGTGTCTCATAGTGAACATAGATCCACTTTGAGATCAATATTTAAAATGATGTCTAACCAGGCGCCGCCTATGAATCGTGGTGTATTCATGTATTTTAATGTATGTAATACCTGGGGGATGTTTTTGGAGGCGATCGTCTGCAGAAGCGAGCGCATGGCACTGATCACAGCCTCCAGGAACTCCACGTCTTTGGGTATCTCTGAAGCAGAAGAAAGATCAATTTATTAATGCTTACTTCAAGCTTCACCAAGAAGAAATTCCCAATAAAGAATTTGACTAAATATAGAAGGATTACAAAAATAGAACATAAATTAGAGACCTTCAGCACTGAAGACCAGAGTGGACAGGTGCTGTGCTGCTTCCTGCAGAGCTGCTGCGCCACCCAGAGACTCTGGCTCCATGGTGGAGAGGATGCTGTGGAGGCAGGTCAGCGCTCTGGACTGTACGCGATGCATTCTAAAGGAAGGAGAGGCTTTATTACAGGGGTCTTCAGAGAGCGGCCCACAGGCAGTAGAGTGACTTTGTGCAGCCCTCAACTACAACACAAGATTGAAGATCAGCACCTCCAAGTCTGAGACCATGGTGTAGGTACCACATCTGCTCGGGCTGCCAGATCGGCTCGGGGTCCTTCTCCTACCGGCGACGTCACACTACGGCAAAGCCACTTGGACAAAACACGCTGTAAACCCCTATCGATACTGTTCTTCCACACGTTTTGGAAAGAGTTTAGCAGGTTTGTTATTAAATACATGATTCTGACCGCCTAAATGCTTCTTTATATCTGTAGTTTGTTAATAAAAACACGATGTTGTCTTTGTTTTGAAACTACATCAAATCAACATCAGACTGTGCCAAATAAGCACAACAGTTCTCATATGTGAATGTTTTAAATGTATTTATATATTTAGCAGGCCTGGCCGTTTGTATAAATGTAGGATTCTTCTGTATATTTCGTTAGTTCTGAAGTAAATAAATCTAAAGATTCATTCAAACGAAGTTGTAGTTCTTACTCCAGTGAAGGAGGACTACAAACGCGAATTTTTCCGGACCAATCAAAAGCTTCAGCGTTAAAGAAAGCAAGCTAAAAGAAAGAGTTAAAGAAAGAGCCAGAAAGCAAGGCTCTCGATTTACCGGTCGGTCTACGTCCCAATCCTCACCTATGGTCATGAGCTTTGGGTAATGACCGAAAGAACGAGGTCGCGGATACAAGCGGCCGAAATGAGTTTTCTCCGCAGGGTGGCCGGGCTCAGCCTTAGGGATAGGGTGAGGAGCTCGGACATCAGGGAGAGACTCGGAGTAGAACCGCTGCTCCTCCATATAGAGAGGAGCCAGTTGAGGTGATTTGGGCATTTTGTCAGGTTGCCTCCTAGACGCCTCCCCAGGGAGGTGTTTCCAACATGTCCTGCTGGCAGGAAACCCCCGGGTCGATCCAGGACACGTTGGAGAATGTATATCTCCAATCTGGCCTGGGAACACCTTGGGTCCTGCTGGAGGAGCTGGTGGAGGTGGGCCGGGAGAGGACGGTCTGGGACTCCCTAGTTGGGATGCTGCCCCTGCAACCCGGACCCAGATAAGCGGAAGAAGGCGAGGCGAATGTTTTAAATTTTGGCCCTCACCTGGAGCATTTGGACACCGTTTCTTTATTATAGATAAAAATAGCACCAGTTAGAATTACCTTTTAGTCAGGTTTCTCCAGCAGGGATCCTCATGGCACACACTCACAGCTTCCTGTCTGGGGAAGTTTGTCTTTTTGAGAACCTTGATTCAAGAAAAGAATAATAAACATAATCGTCTTTCAGTAAGCAGTGAGGCTGCACTAGTGATGGTGATTTTTCTTCCATATCTAGTGAAATGGGTGAGGAAGCAGACCTTTTCTGGTATGTTGTGGTTGATCAAAGCTCCCTGAACCTCAGCTGACAAGCAGAGAGGAGACATCAGACTGGACGCTCCATCACAGAGGCCATCAGGACCCACGTCGCTCTCGTCGCTGCTCGAGTCCTCCTCCCACTCGTCGTCAGAAGGGTCTTAACGACACAATTAGAGGACAGTTCAGCTCATTTCTGCGCACTCAAATGAACTCCCCTCATGAGTTGTTGTTTTTGCTGTAATGGCCCTTTCAGAGTGACGAACGCAGACTTGGTGGCTGTGTCACAGGGAATAAAAGTTGATGGAAAGAGCCTAGGGTCAGCACTGCTGTCCGTGCCCCCAACACTCACCGTCGGAGCAGCACATGTTGACAATGATCTCTAAGGACGTTTGCTGGGCTGTCAGCAAGGCCGTTGCCTCCCTCAGCTCCTCTTTACCCCTCTGGACACAAGCAAACAGCCATGTGAGTCAACAACACCCTACCAAAACGATGACTTTTAATACAGTTATCACACCGTTTGCTCGACACAGAGAAGCATTTTATTCCTGCTGATGTACTTTAATATGTCCAGCTGGGATGTGGTGATGCGCGTAGCTCATATGACCGACAAACCCTCGTCACAGCTGGGTACTTTTACTGATTAACATGTTTAAACCTCACTGTTGTTCAGAGAGCGTCAACACGGAGCTAAGGGGGACAGCTTGTGTCTCGCCAGGTCGAGTCTGGGGAATGCCAGCGTGGTGGAAGTCGGTCCCCAGATGAACCGATCTTCTCCGCGCCCTCCAACACAACAGCGCGTCTACGCTGTCAGTCTGGCTTTGCATTCCTAGTGACTCATGCATCGCCTCTTCACCTGGCGTCGATGGACGCCTTCAGAGACCAAACGTGGATCTCTTCCCAACACGAGCACAAGTCAGGTTTCAGAATTCAAACTGAAGGGAACTTAAAGAACAAATAGTTATTATTTCCAACCCTGATGTGAGACGATGGTTTTGTTTGTGCTTGTTTTTAACCAAATATCTAATAAACCAACATCCCAGCTCAAACTAACCTTAAACTCTAGGTAATATGCTTTTCTTTTATTACTTCATGTTTTTGCTTCTTATAAGCCGACCAGAAATCACTTTTCATGTCTCTAGAGGCCTTGCTTCCTTTCTCTTTAGAGCAAAACGTGTAGAATTGGGGGTTAAATCACACAAAGTAAACTAATTTCCTTCAGCAGCAGCTTAACTGTATCTTTAGATTTAAATTAGGGATGCTCGATATTGGCTTTTTTACCGATATCTGATATTGTCTAACTCTTAATTTCCGATACCGATATAATCGGAGGTATGTTCTAATGAGGTAGCCCTCATTAGAAAAAAGACAAACACAGTATTTAATGCAATGTGTGCCAAATAAATAAAAATATCTCTAAAACTATACATCAGATTTGTTATATTTTGACATTTTGGGAGAGAGGAGAAGTAGCCGAACACTTTGATGTATAATATGTGCACGGTGTGTAAAGGTCATGTGTGTCATCATTACAAAAACCGATACCGATATTTATCAATATTACATTTTAATGCCTTTTAAAATCCCTTATTTAAATGTGTAAATATAAATGTAATTAAGCTCTCTCCAGTGGAAAACCTCTAATCAGCGCTGCAGCAAAATGCTAATCTCAGCTGATTTTTGAGATATGTGGAACATAAAATATCTAAATATCGCACATGGTTGCCTTAAAAGGCTGCAGGTTCCATTCCCAGCTGTGGCCTTTCTGCATGGAGATTGCATGTCCTCCCTGTGCATGCATGGGTTTCCTCCCATAAACCAAAAACATGCATGTTAGGTTAATTCTAAGTGCTTTGGATTAAAGTGTCTGCATAAACATAAAATGAAAAAAGCTGAAATACAAACGTATATCCATTAATCCACTAAATACTGATAAGATGGGGTAAAACATTTATGTCATGGGTTTATTGAACCAAATCAACAACTACAGCAGTGGGACATTTTCTGACTAAGACTTTAGCTAAGACATTCATGGACTGGTTTTGATGTTACGTCCAGAGATCCCACTTACAGGAAGCAGGTCCGAGAAGTCTGTATCGATCTTCACGGTCTTGCTGTTCCTGGTCTTTTTAGGACCCTCCTCCTCTTCGTCCATCTCCTCCTCAGCGAGCTCTCCGGCTGCTGTTTCTACATCCGTCGCAGTGGCTGCGTCTCTCTGATTAACCTCTTCTGCTCGTCTGAGTTCAGGGATCAACACGCCTGCATCCAAATCCAGGCACTGTGACAAGGTGGCCACCACGGCGCCGAGGGTCTGGGTCTGACGGGCTGCAGGTAGACTACCCTTCATGTTCCACAGAGTCCCTGAGACAAAACACAGGCCGTTAGAGGAGACTCAGGACAGGGGTCATGAATACATCACAGACTCACAATGTTGGTGATTTTAAATCTGCACTACAGCTCTGAGTATTTCTAAGAAAAGAGAAGACAGAGGACATGTTGCACCTGCAGCCAACGTCCTGAGGAGAGTGCGCGCCATGTCCAGCTGAGATGACACCAACACGTTCTCCAGGGCTCCGAGCACAGCAGTGTTCATGCTCCGCAGCAGCTCCGGGTTGTCCTCAGTCACAGTGTGCAGACAGTGAGCTGGGAAACACAACACATCTGTCTGATCTGATCTGTGACACCGAACACGTTCACATCTACAGCCTCCTCACACGACCCAGTATCACACAGCATCCTGAGGGATCCCAGACCAGTGAGGATATATTAATAATCATCTGCCTCGCAGTGGGACCCATCAGGAAAACCTCCAGAGGAGGAGACATCCTAAACAGATGCTCATCAGCTCTACTCTGGGCTACGCCCGGATGAAGGAGCTCCTCACCTCCTCTCTAAGGCTGAGCCCAGCTGCCCTACGGAGACATTTCAGCTGTTTCTATCAGGGATCTCATTGTTTCAGTCATGATCCAAATCTTGTGACCAGTAATGAGGGCGTTGGTCCGGTCAGTCACGGTGAAGAAGGAACTGAGCTGAAACCAGGGGTCTGCAACCTTTACAACCAAGAGCCATTTCTACCATCTCGTCCACTAAAAATTATCTGTTCGAAACCAAAAAATCTACAGTGGCTCAGTAGGTAGAGCATGGAAGGTCGCCAGTTCAAGCCCCGCTTCCAGCTGGGTCACTTTGTGTTCTTGGGCATGACCCTTGACCCACATCTCCTGCTGGTGGTGGTCAGACGGTCCGTTAGCGTCCGTGTCTGGTTGCTTCGCCCTGTGGCTACAACGTAGCTCACTGCCATCACCGACTGATGTAGTCCGTTACTTTGAAAAGCACCATACACATGTGGGACATTTGTGTGTGTATGCATGTGAGTGTGGGAGGGTTACAGTGTTGTTTTACTTATTGTATTGCTTTTTATAGGTTTTATTATGTAATTGATGTTTGTTTTTTTATTGCTTTGTGCCTTTAGGCAGGGGGCTACCAATGGAAATTAGCCTTTTGGCTATAATTGCGTCCATTTACATTGTAAAATGTTTTCTGATGTACATTGTCCCTCTGAAACAAATAAAGAGTAGGGATGTACCGATACCACTTTTTTCAAAACCGATCCGATATCGATACTTAAATCTGAGTACTCGCCGATACCGAGTACCGATACTTCTACCACACAAAAAAATGCAACAAATTGGAATACAGGTTTTATTTTTTCTTCTCTGCTTTTTTACAACAAATAACCGAGTTTGATTAAAAAAAAAATTTAAATAATTATCACAAAACTAAAATATAAGGTGAAAAATAATCATTTTCTGTGATTTCACAGTGAAATTATTGCAGTTTTCCACATTTTAACCAAATAAAATGAACTATTTGGCACCATCTCCAGCTCTCAACCCACACTGTTCCTCTTTAGCTCAATAGCTCCCCCTAGTGTTCAACATAGGAAACTACAACAGAAATCAAGTCACAGACGGTGAAGCCACTGGTATCGGTTCCTGGTATCGGGTAACTTTAACCGATACTGATATCGGTGCATCCCTAATAAAGAGTAAAGTGATAAAAAAATGTCTGTAAATCCGTGTATGGTTCATTCTTTGGTTTTTCCGTTTCAAAATAGAATCAGAAAAACCAAATAATCATTTCGTTTTCTTATTTTTTTGTTTTAAAACAAAATTTGGAAAACAAGAAATAGACAAAGGAAAAAAGCCTTATTTTTTGCAATTTGCAGGTTAAAACTCAGCTGATCTACTGCGTTCCTTCACTGATAAAACTTTTTACCTTAACTTACTTTAAAATATTGATATTTTAATAAGAAAATTGCACTCACTGTAAGCCATTACTTTTGTTTAGAATCGGGACGTTCGGGACACAGGCTGGGTAGAAACGGGACAATATTGTAATTGTAAACATCCTCGGGGGACACATGACTCAAAATCGGGACTGTCCCAGGTAAAACGGGACGTCTGGTCACCCTTCCGGTGTCGCAACAAATTAAAACAATTACCAGATTTTGCATTTTAGGTTAAAAAAGGTAAAAATCCATCACTGTGGTTTTTGTCTTTAGGGTTTTTTACGTTTATTTACTTAACATTTTTTTAAATTTACTTTACGTTTTTACTTTTGGCTTTCAAAAACTGTAAAACCAAAAAACTATGCGGTTTATTGTTATTTTATTTTGAAACGGAAAAACCAAAGAACGAACCGTACACGGATTATTGTATTATATTATATACAATTATATATATTATATTTTTACATCTCAATATGTAGTTATTTTGTTAATTTTGGCCCAAATATGTGAAAAAAATTTTTTGGTGTGTATTTTGGAGTGTGAATGTCTGAAAGTTGCATAAACAAGGTTAAGAGAAAGCTAGCAAACCGTTAGCTCACTTTAAACCCCTTTGTTAGTTAAAAACACACATTATTCAAAGACTTCCTGTATTTTCTGCTGTTTACCTGACAACTTAATGAACCTCCAGATTTTACCCACCTGTCTGACCTCACTTCATCCACATGAATCAGACTGGTATTTAAATCAGAACAAGAACAGCAACAGATGCATTTCCAAAAATGTACAGCTTTTGTTAAGTTAAACCCCAGGAGCTTAAATCATTGTGACTTTTAAAAGCTCTAAAAATGCTTGGACCTTGTTTTCCCAAAGAAACAGCCTCCAGCATAATTGCAGTGGGGTTTTCTTGTTGTTGTTGTGTTTTTAACTGGGAGGGGTGAGCCTGGCTCAGGTGGTGCAGTCACGTGTATCTGATCTGTTAAAAATGCAAACATACTGCAAACTGCTCACAGGAGCACGACCAGCTCTCTACGAGAACTGAATGACCCGGCAGGAAAGTTAATGGTTACTCAGAGTTCGCTCCAACTGTCGG
Source organism: Callopanchax toddi (assembly GCA_006937965.1). Lineage (NCBI taxonomy): Eukaryota > Metazoa > Chordata > Actinopteri > Cyprinodontiformes > Nothobranchiidae > Callopanchax > Callopanchax toddi. The sequence continues at coordinate 227,188 of SSNR01000430.1, read as the reverse complement.
TCCTGCTTGATGGGTCGAGTCCCAGTACCTGGAAAGCGCACTGGAAATGACCCGACAGACGAAATCACACAATCAGTCGAAAGCTCAAAGACACACCCGTTTTCCTGCTTTACTGAAACGTCAACAGCTCGAGTCCAGTGAATGACCTGAAGTGGAGCAAAGGTGAACCAAAACAAAAAACAGCCTGGTGACCAAACTGGAATTACTTCTTCAGTCTGGATTGATTCAAACCCACATCTGTTCACATGGACTTTAAAGATCTGTTAAACAAAAGATCTAACCTCAAGTATTAGCCCCCTTAAAGGTTTCTTCTGCTTTCTGTCACATTTAAATGTTTCAGATCAGCAAACAACGTTTGGTATCAGATTTGTTTTTAATTTATTATAAAATAAATACTACCCAAACCAAGCTGGCCCCATGTGGAAAAAGTAATGGTCCCCAATGTTAAAACAGGATTAATAAATCACTTCAATAGAACCTGTCTGACAACATGAAGGAGGCTAAAAGATCTCAAAAAGCAACACATCATGTTCTGTTCTGAAGAAATTCAAGAACAAAAGAACCCAGAACAACATCTAAAGTCCTGCAGGACTCACTGGTTAAAGTTAAGGTCAGAGGTCATGATTCAGGAACAGTGGCAGCCTGTCAATAGGGGGCGCTAGGGCGCCACCCCACCAGTCTCACAGGAGGAGGAAGAAGAAGATTGGAATCACAAAAAAGTTTTAAAAGAACCATGAAAATAAAGGATCTATACAGACTATAAGTGCTGTGTATAATCTGCATTTAGGTGTAGTTTTAAAATGTTCTTTAACTTTTTTTTACCAGACCAAAAGGTTGGGTGGTTTACTTCCTGTTTCTTTTGCGCATGTCTCGGGTGCACGAATCTTTACCATAGACCTACTCTCAGTGGTGGCCCGTCCATAGGGGGCGCTAGGGCGCCGCCCCACCAGTCCCAAGAGGAAGAAGAAGAGAATAGGGGATCACAACATATAAAAACAAACATGAAAATAAAACTAAACGAGCCATCCATTATAAATACTATAAGTGCTGTGTATAATCTGCATTTAGGTGTAGTTTTAAAACGTTTTCTCATTATTTTTTACCAGACCGATAGGTCCTGTTTCTCTGGGATCTACTGCTTACGTCTGGACTGGACGCCGTCCTGAGTTACCACATTGTTTTCTGTTCCTGGCGCATGCGCACTGGAAATCATCCTTAATGGAAAAGATCGGGACGCAGGTCACTGCGTCTCTGACATGCGCACAACGGCACAGTCAAAACCGGACGGTTGACATGTAAGTTCTACATCGTGGAAGAGAGAAAATGGATATTTATTCAAAGAATCCTTCTTGCTAGCTTGTGAAAACGAAGCTGAATGATTCTATTTGTCCTGATTTAATCAACTCAATGGTGAGTGACTTCGTTTGTTTGTTTCTTTTTTCTTAATAACAATGTGTCTCTCGCGGATTTTCCCATTCAAAACCTCATAGGCGGAGCTAGCGCGACCAGCTGTTCTAAGTCCTGATGACTGAATTTATACCTTAAATAGCGACATGTTTTTGTTGTAGTGTATGCCGAATGTTAGATAAATAGTAATACTGTTGATTGAATATGTTGGTTCATGTAGTTTAGCCCGTTTTGATTAGTTTTAGGCTATTTTTCCTTAAAATGCACGGCGCTCTATGGAAGTTTTGAATGAGTGGCCAAAAATTGTATTTTAACTTCTTTTGATGGGACATCTCAGTGGATGTGACTTTATTTTGTTGTTAATTCACTTCACTAGTTGAGCTGATTGTCATGACTTGCTTGGTTAGTGGTTGTTGTCTGAATGAGATGGATTTATTTATTTGTGGTGTCAGTAGAAAGCTAATTGTGAATATTTAATGTTTTTGACTTTCTCAGGTTGTTTTTTCCTTGAAACTCACACAACTTCTGTTGTGACCATATTGTGTTTTTTTTTTAAAATTTGTATCTGATTATATTTCTATTATTATATTATATATTATTAAGGTCTCCTTATTTCTTTACTTATTTTTTACTGTTTGATGTGTAGAATTAGACCTAACAGCACCACATTTTTAGAGAACTGGTGGTAGGGATTTTTACCAGCAAAATATTCATTCAGATGAAAGTATTTTGCATTATTTCCTGCCCTAGTGGCGATATGTGATTTTTCCCACATCTGAAAACTGACCTGCAAAAATGCGCCCCACCCAAAAAAAATGTCACCGGCCGCCACTGCCTACTCAAACTGGAGCAGGCACACTGGAGGCCCTTCAATACAAAATCAAAGAGAACCCTGGGTTGCATAAGTATAGCGACCGCATCACGTGACGAAGACCGGAGAATCGGCTCAGATCAGGACTTGACCCAGAGCTTCAGGTAGCTCGCATGGAGGAGGGAGTTCTTATCATGGATGAAGCTAAAAATTGATATTTTTTCAAATAATCCTTCTTGACAGCTTTGTGATAACCCTGAGGATCGATTCCATGCGTCCTGATTTAATCAACTCGACAGTCGGTGAGTCTGAGTTCAGACTGGGTCCTGGTTCAGGTCCGGTATGAAGTCCAGTACCGGGTCTTTTTGGACTGGGTCCTGGGTCGGACCAGGCTGGCTCAGACTGTCCATGCCTGCATGTACTGAACATTAGTGTTCAGAGTTTATTTCAGTCACAAGGCGTGATATTTGATGTAATCTGATCCCAGTTTAGCTGGTTTTCATCAACTCTTGCTGCTGAATCTAAACTGTGTGGCTCTGGACCTTCAGGATTTTAAATAAATACCGGTACATTAAGTTGTGTTTTTGACCTTGTTTAGGTCAGGTTGTTTTTTTCCCTAAAACTCTTACTTGTGTTGTTGTTTTATTTGTATTTATTTCCGATTATATTGATATTATTCTAAGGTCTCCTCATGAAGACTATGATTTCTTTACTGTTTGATGTGTAGAATTAGACCTAACTGCACCACATTTTAGAGAATTATGGGATTTTTACCAGCAACATTTTCAATCAGATGAAAATATTTTGCTTCATTCTCTGCTCTAGTGGTGAGATGTGGGTTTTTGCACATCTGAAAACTGACTTGCAAAAATGCACCCCACCCAAACAAATTTCAACAGTTCAGGAATAAGAAAGAGACTGGACAAAAATGTCCTCCATGAGAGAGGTCAAAGGTCAAAACCTCTCCTGACCGAAATCAACACAAAGGCTCGTCTCACATTAGCTAAAACATCTTGGTGCTCCCTAAGACTTCTGAGTAAATATTCTGTCAGCTGACGAGACACAAGCTGAACTTTCTGGAAGGTGTGTGTCCCGTTCCACCTGGAGTCAAACCAACTCCGGATTTCATAAAACCACCGTCCTATCAACAGTCAGACATGGTGGTGGTAGTGTGATGGTCTGGTCTTCAGGACCTGGACCACATGCTGGAATTCATGAAACCATAAATTCTCCCGTCTACCAGAAAATCATGGAGAATGTCTGACCTTTGACCTTAAACAAGCAGCTCGCCTGCAGTAGCTCCACTTCCTGAAGCTGTCGCAGGAGGAGCAGCGCAGATTCACGGTGGATTTTATGAAATATTGACAGCTTTGGGGACACGGTAAATGACTCGCAGGCTCTAGCTATTTCTATTCCTTCAAATAATGATAGGCCTTTAATAATATCAATGATTTTCAGAATACAGAAGGAAAATAAAACACAGAGACAAAAAAAGTCACTTTTAATTATAAAACAAAATCAAGACCTTCTTTTGGACCTACCAGCAGATATGGCCAGCTCCACGTTGTAAGGATGTCTCTCCAGGCATTGGACAACCACATCAAAGAGACCTGATCTGTTGAACACAGAAAGCGCCTGGCTGCTGCTTTCACTAGGAGACAAAGATAAGAGAGACCCTTCAAAAAAATATACCAACCAGAAGGGATGACTTTCACAGGTCTACTTATGAACTTGAAAAGATAAAGCAGATCAGAAACTCATCTTATAATAAAGAAAACTTTCATAAATTCTAAAAGAAATGGCACCACGACCCTTTCCTGAAGTGGTATTTCCCACCAACCTAACCCTAACCCTATCAAGAGTGATCTAGATTAAACATCTGATGTTTTAGCTATCAAACATATTTCTGATTTCGAAGTTTCAAACCTCTGAGGTACACCTACATAGAAGTCTGCACACATTAACATCTCGGAATAACTATAAAAATCTTCATTCGCTGATATTTGGGACAATATTTGTTAGAAACTCTAATTCTAGATGCACACTTCAAACCATGCACATATTTTCTAAACTGCCTTAGAAACTAAAACTGTTCCATCTTTATTTAAAGGGCCTGACCAAACGAAAACAGAGGCACGTCCTTACCATAGATTCCAGAGGAGATTCACAGCCTCGTTGGCCACATTCTCCACAGGATTGTTCTGATCCGTCATCGTCACCACGGCGCTGTCAAAACCAGCACAGCACTGGAAAGAGAACGACACTCAGCTCCAGATACCAGCTAAACAACACGAGGGTGATTTTATCAGGAAATGTGCAAATGCTTCATAAAAACACAAATTAGAGAAATCAAATATTTGATTAACAACAGTTTACGGGTCAAGACCTCGACAAAAGGTCAGCGGCAAGTTAGAATTTCACACCAAGTCTATTTTCTCCAGCATGCACGCAGCACTTTTTACCAAGTCACTACTGGCGTTGCTTTGGAATGGCATCTAATTGCTGCAGATATTTTAGCCTGCTGATGAGGAGGAACTGAAGTGATGGAGTGAGCTAAAAGCAGCCGCGGAGTCTCACCTCTCTAAGCAGTGCTGTCAGAGGAGTCATGACGTCGTGCTTCACCATGTCCTCGCACACCTCCTGACCTCCGCATGCACTCAGATTTCTGCAGACAGACCCAGACGCACACTCATCAGTCGCATGGAGGAGACTCGCCGTGAAAGACGCTGTTTGTACGGAGCTGAAACAAACACTATGAGCAACTGTTTTCATATGTGATGCATAAAGCCTGCTGCAAGGTTCAGGAGCTCAACACTGGTGCAGCGAAGGAAGAGGATCCTGGTGATCGTTGATATAAAAGAGATCAAAGTAAATGTTTTGTAAATGAATTGTTTTTCTAAATCAAGATTTGAATTAATTCTTCTATTTTATAAGAACAAGATGTGAACTTCTCACCATAAATCTTAAATCAAATTCCTATAAAGCTCAGCGCCCCCTGCTGGACAGTTCAGGAGTCTGCAACCTGCTGCTCTTCATCCACTCAGAGCTTTGATCAACGATACTTATGATACAAACTTAATAAAACTTCTAATTAAGTTTATAGTAAGACAGGAAGGTTTTAGCAGTTTTATAATCAAAATTTGAGTTTTCTTTAACAGACAATAATAATAAAGGTGTTTTCTGATCATTTTAGTGTCCAAAATGAGCTAAAAATGGCTCAAATTTTAACAAAAAAGTGCTTTAAATAGTGATCAGTTTTACTTTTGAGCTCATAGTTCGATAAATTCCTCACCATTTTTCATCAGATACAAAGAGATTTCATTTTAAATCACATTTGAACAAAACTTCTGCAAAAGCAAAACATAGTTTTTCCCCATTTATTGTTGTTTACTGGATTTTAAAACATCCAAATAGGACATAAAACACAGTAAGCTACTTTTATAAATCAACCTTAATAAAGCCAGGCTCCTAAGAATCTCATCTGTTTACATCACCAATAACATGATGCATTTATTATTTATGTTTGTTGTTCTTACTGCATTGGCTTGATGCTTCATTCATCTCTAAATGGGAAACTCTTTTTGTTATTTTCTGCAAAAACAGAAAAAACTGACAGACCTTTGCATAGTTCTGAACTAATACGTGTAAAATTCTTAGTCTTAAAAATGGTTAAACCAAACAGACAAAGTTCAATTAGAATAGAAACTCCTAATTTTAAGGATTATGATGATTTTGTGGCTAAAGTTTCCTAGAAAAGGGAGTAAAACTGTCTCTTTCAGTTATAAAGGTCTCAGTGCTCTGGGGTTGGTCACTAAATCACCAAAGAAACCATTAAAGGCACACTATGCAGTTTTGCTTGTTTTTAGCACCCCCTAGTGTCCGTTTTAAGTCACTGTCATAAAAACGTTAGCATTGTTTCTGCTCAGAAAGCCCTAAATCTACCTGTTAAATGTCTCCTCAGCCTTCACTGCTTTCTACTGGAGCGGTTCATCACTCAGTCAAAGAAATCAGCTGTTCAAGCAGGGAGAGATGGGAAAAATCAGGAATCATGAGCTAAAAACACTCCGGAGCTAGCATAACAGCTAGCCACATTGGGTTAGCCTAACCCTCTGAGATACGTGACTTTGTGAGACTTCAGGACACCGGACCAGAGACTCAGAAGTTACAAACGTGGTATTCTGGATCCAAGCAGCAGATGGGGCTGAGGGACTTTTATTAACCTGTAAAGGGTCAGATTAGCTCAGACTGGATCAAGGAGGAGATTTAAAATATGAAAAAGTTACACAGTGTACCTTTAAGCTGCAGCTGAAATATTAAACAGGGTTTACTTTTCTCTTTTTGGGAGACTCCAGCCCTTCTAAGCTGACCTTAATTCATTACGTAGCTTTTAATAACTTCAGCTGCAACTAGGGGTGCAACGGATCATCATCGATCCGTGGTTCGTACGGATCACCCTCTACGGTTCGGAACGCACGTGGTCCGTGGTTCATGTAGAGCGCGTACCTCCGTGAAGCTGACCCCCCACCCACTTTTAAAAACTAAGCAAATAGGTGGAGTGGTCAGTGCTTCGTTTGTGCTGATTTGTGCCGTTAAAACTTTCATTTGTGCTGCTTTGGTTTTTGAGATATTACCGGTTTTATTTTCAGGTATGACGTCATCATCTCCCCGCAGTCTGCCCCAAAATGAACCGGCTTCGTCTTAAAACTTCGTCAATAAAACTTAGATGACGTCACCGGTTCATTTCGGAGCGCGCTGGGGGGAGGGTGACCCCTGAATGACCCCAGAATGAACCCTGAATGACCTATAACATCATCTTAAATATCTCAAAATCCATAGCAGCACAAATTAAACTTTTAACAGCACAAATCAGCACAAACCAAGCACTAAAAAAATAGACCAGTCTGGTTCATTTTAGAGCAAGCTGGTAGGATAATGACCTCTGTAGAATGGCTTATAAATTAATATTTAATATCTCAAAAACCATAGCAGCACAAACGAAGCACTGACCACTCCACCTACTTGCTTAGTTTTTTTAAGTGGGTGGGGGGGTCAGCTTCACGGAGGTCAGAACAAAGGATCCCTGATCCAGTCTGATATCTGATCCAGTCTCTGCTGCGCGCGCTGCCTCTGATTCCTCCGTCTCTCTCTCCGTCAGCTGGAATCTTTCTGATAGACAAACTAGATTCACCTATTTCTGTCTAAGATAACGTGATGTTGGGCTTTTATACGAGCTAATAAACGTTAATATAACCGGAGTTCAGTCAGGAGCCACAGAGCAGCGCCTCGTGCGTCACGCCCCCCCCTCCCCAGCTGTGACCGCTAGTTTGACAGAAGCAGGTCTGTGACCCTGAGGTGGCATACGAGTCTATCTCCCCCATTAATTAGTTTTAATAGGATTCAAAACTTTATTGAAGCATCAGGTTGACATCTTGAGTTAAATGCAGTTTGTATTTATGAGGATTGAGCATAAAAACGTTGCTCAGTGTTTTAGAAAATAATGAGAGAGCAAAGTTTTTTGTCTTTTCTTTTTCATTTTGCTGATCCGAAAATTGATCCGATCCGTGACTCAAAACCGTGAACCGATCCGATCCGTGAGCTTTCTGATCCGTTGCACCCCTAGCTGTGACTGTGCACAGCTCTGATCTAAAGTCCTAATAATTGATTACTGAATACAAAACCAAACAGCAAACAACTAAAAACAGCTTTGGTTAGGACTTAAGTCAATTAAAGTTTTCAGGTCCCCATCAAAGTATTACAAATCAACACTTTACATCATTTTTTCTTATTACTGCTGTATTATAAAAAATAATCTGGTTCTCTGACACCTTCAAACTGAAATTCTGAGCCTTAAAGCGACAGTTTAGATCTTAATGTGGGGGGGGGGTTTCTGTTGAAACAACTGATATCTTGTAAAAAGCTCTTTGAAAAGCCTCTGTTTGGAGAAATAGTGATTACTTCTGATAGGACAGACAAGTTAACAGCTAGTCTGAAATTGTCTAATTTCAAATCCCCGTAGCGATTAGTGTGAAAACAGTGTTTTACATGGTTATTCCAGCGAGATCATCAGAATATTCCTGAAGGAACGTTCCAGGTTGCACTGGAAGTGCTGAAGCTAGCTGCTGCTGCTATTTGTTTCTGCAAATAACGATGGGATTTTGTGTAAAGAACTGCAAAACTGACAAGGGTGTAAATGTTTATACAATAAATGAACCCCACTCAGAGTCATTCTAGCTCATTTTTATCTGTTCAAACTGAAGTCAATAAAGCAAACAACATTAATTGTTCCTAATTTCTGAGAATCCCATTTATACAACTGTATAATCAAAGGTTTTTGCAAAAATAAATAGTTTTATTGTTGTTCAAAAACTTCCTGCATGTAGCAGCACGAGGTTATGATTTAATCTTCTTCTAACTTCTATTTATTTATTTCAATTTGACCCTTCCATCTGCTATCGGTTCCTTTCAGCAGCAGCTGTGTTGCTGATACAATTTCTCTGTCGTACCCCAAACCTTCCTGTAGTGGTACACAAAAAAACAAGCCGGCACGCCGCTCTGGAAACTCACCTGAGCGCCCCAGTGGCGGTTTCTCTGACAGCCAGGCTGCCGTCCAGCAGCATGGGACCAAGACGTTTAACAGCACCCCTCTGGAGGAAACCAGGAATGGTCTGACTCTGCTGCACCACCCTGGAAATGCTGGCACATGCAAACTCTCGAACATCTGCACTGGGACTCTGCAACTAAATAAACAGAAACAGATTAACGGACACCAGTAACCACGACTGGTCCAGTCCTTCTACGTTTGTCTCCTTCCTGTCCTCTCAGACCTCCGTGGGCCGAGGAATGATTTGGATTTGTTGCGTTGTTCAGTGCTTTGAGACGACTTTGTGTTGTGAGCTGAAGCTTTAGAAATAAACTGGACACTGCTGACACTTGTGTGGAGGAGGACTGTGACGGTACCTCGAGACTGAATATATTCCTTTATTCTCTCATTATTCCTCTTACATTTGCTTGCTATACCTGTAACTGTTTTCTTTATTGTGCAGAATTTGTAACTAGAATCATAACTAGGTCACGTATTTAAACCCTTTATAGAGCAATGACCACATGTGATCACTCGCTTGCAGCTTAAACCAGAACATTTTATAAAGCAAAAATGCTTATAGGTTCTTTTCTCAGACATGTATGTTCTTTGAGTAAGTTTTTACCTTTACATGTTTCGACGCGCGTCTGCGGCCTTCATCAGAAGTGTCACTGGTGTTGGTGTGACGTGTCGTTTATCAGCTGTTCTTCCCCATCGGGGAGACCAGTGACACTTCTGACGAAGGCCGCAGATGCGCGTCGAAACATGTAAAGGTAAAAACTTACTCAAAGAACGTACATGTCTGAGAAAAGAACCTATAAGCATTTTTTTTTGGGGGGGGAAAGACATAATGAACACAGTAAAGTATTTTATAAAGCAGTTTAAAAAGTAGAGAAAGTAAGAAAACTTAAGCTTTTTAAAGTTAAAAAGTACAAATGTTCCAAAAAAGTTAACTAATACTAAATATAATAAATTCAAAATGTAAAAAAAAAAAAACAGAAACTTAAATGATAATAAGCACAAACCTTTAGAAAATTAAAACTAATATAAAATAATATTTAATATGAAAAAATTTACAAATGATAAAGAAATTAAAAAGAAAACAACTGAAATTGAAAAGTTAAAAAGTACAATGCTTTAGAAAATTCAACCAATACAAAATAAAAGATAATATTTAAATTAAAATGTGCACATGTTGAAAAAAGTTCAAAGAATAAAGTGAAATTTTAAAGGTTAAAAGAACAAACCCTTAAAAAGTAAATAATAAAAATAAAGAGAATACTAACATTAAAAAGTTAATGTCATTTTAAAAATCCTAAATAAACCCTCTTCCTTTCTCTTTTCTGTTGTTTTTAATCAAGGCTAGACCAATGCTTAATATGCTACTAAGTTTTAAATATTGTAGATCTGTAAGTCTATGTTATTTTGTTTATTTAGTATTTTTCTTGCTGCTACAATTATAAAAACCCCACTCAGTGACAAATAGAGGTATTTACTCTATTCTAACTAAACTGCCAGACTCCTGCTGTTTTGAATGAATCCTCCTGAGCTGAGCTGCATCCTGTCACCACGACATTAAAATATGTCAACAGGTGAAAATAAACAAGCTAATTCACAGGAATGGCATCTGATTCAGCAAACTCACGAGAAAACACACAAACACCATCTTCGTAACATAAAACCCGGGTGTAAAGTTGTATTTAAACTAATTAGGATGTTCTTACTTTTTCCAGCAGCTCAGCAGCTGGACAGTCATCTTCATCGAGGTCTTCCTCTGCGGGTTCCTCCTCTTTAACGGAGTTCACCGGCAAACCGACCGAGTTGAACTGCGGACGTTTGAATTTGGTGGTTTTACTTTTACCCATTTCGACCAGTTTCTATTGGATGGTGTAACGGAGTGTTAGCAAGACGGTGAGTCTCACTGTGACGGTAAAGACACCGAAGAAGCGTCGGTTCAGACGGAAGCCATGTGGAAGTGGAAGAGTCGCTCCTGCCGTAAAGCGGTCGTTGTGGTCAGAAAGCTGTGGCGCTGTCGCAAAACACAAACACAGCGCAAACAGCGACGGCGAAGGGAAAAATCTGTCGTGATCATCGACAACAAAATTAGAGTTGTTTTTATGAATATGAATATACAGTGGGATAAAAAAGTGTCTTCATCCTTCCTGATTTACTATTTATTTGTAAGTTTGTCCAACTTAAATGTTTCGGACCAGGGCCGGATCTAGCCAGCCCCACTAAGGGGGGCAGGTAGAATATCAGGGGGGCCAGTCTGGACATGCTAAGAATTTTTTGGTCATCGCATCCCCC
>SSNR01000430.1:111143-189326 GCA_006937965.1 Callopanchax toddi | reverse complement strand
AAAAAAAAAAAAAAAATCCGGTCATAATCTATTTTTACCTGTCACTTATTAATTTAGAAATTATAATAATGACATTTTAGGCAGCATTGTTTCATTCCTTGTAAACAAATATTGTAATCGTTCCTTGACCTTTCCTCCTCCACTGTAGTTTGGAGAACCTGATGTTTAATGACGCTGCAGAACAGAAGATTGCGTGGTTCTGATGGTTCAGCTCAGTTGATCTGCACACCAGGTCCAGTTCAGTTCATAAATCCAGACTGATCTAGAGAATAAACCAGCTGATCACAAAGTCTTCATCTGGGGAACTCTAACTCTCCCCGTCTGAGGGGCGCAGCGCAATGAGCGCATCCACGCGATCGCCTCTGACTGCAGCGTTTATATGTCTCAGTTCAGTTCATAAATCCAGACTGATCTAGAAAATAAACCAACTTGGTTGAACGCTCTGGGAGTTCTCGTTCTCTGAACCGCTGAGCTCCCGGATTCTGGCGCTCCACGTCCAGAATCCGGAGCGCTGCGCATTTACGCAGGAGTCCCTCTGACAGGCTGCAGCCACTCGCCAATACAGCGCGGTCTGATGGCGCGCGCGCGCGCACACACACACACACACACACACACACACACACACACACACACACACACACACACACAGGTGTGTGATTTTAATCCGTCAAATGACCGAAAATGACGAAAAACGACCAGCTAGCGTCGCAAAAACCATGTGGACCCGCTACGTCAGTACCACCGGTTCCTCATAAATCCTGGAACCATAACATTTGTTTTAGTACCGACTTGGTACAGAAGAACTGGGGTTTTCTGACAGCACTACTACTGGATACAAAAACCCCCAAAACAATATTTACCTGTTTGCTGCAACTGCATAACATCCACACAGCTGTGGGCAGAGTGAAATCAGCTGGAGGCGGCCGCTATGCAAATTTGAAAAAACCTGCTGACCAATGGGGGCCCCCAGAGACACGGGGCCCCTAGGCTTCAGCCACACCTAGCCTGTGCATTAATCTGGGCCTGGTCACTATATTTGGTTCACATCATTTTAGTAAATCACTGCATGAAGTTAACATTAGTAAAAAAAAAAATCCATGCTGCCTTGGAGACTCAAAACATTTTAATAAGTTCTCACTACCTCTGGGGTCATGTTGTCAAAATACTTGCCAATAAATTATAGTAATTATAACAATTTCAAAGTCTGATATAAAGTCACAATAATTCAAACATCTTGCCTTAATGCTTTATAGTTGTTTCTGTATTTTTGTCCATTTGTAGTGTAATGCTGTTTTTATTGGAGGGGGTTGTGTGTTTTTCTTTGTTCTCAAAATGAAATTTTAGTCACGCATTACCAATTCACTAATTCACAAGTATTTCCAGGGTAATTTGCATTCACACACATGTGCATACACTCACAGAGAGGCCTGAGATTTGTCCTTGAACAGATATGCGGTGACTGTAGGCAAAAAATACAGGAGGAAAAGTTCCAGCAGAGTCACATGAATGTAGCAAGACCACCTTCCTCAGTCATGTCTGAAAAGTCAATAATCAATAACCATTGGATAAGTCTGCTTGAGCAGTTAGACTAGAAACACAATGGTCCAGATATAGATTTTTATTTTATTTATCAAATGCTTCATGTGGTAACTCAGGAACAGGTTGTTGAAAACAGAACATGGGAGAAGCTAGATTGGATGGGATAAGAAATGTCATGTTTTGGACACTTTCCTATGAGGAGACATTCCAACAACACTGGAGAAATCAATCATATGAAAACTGCAAATAATAGAAATACCTTCTGGTAAATTCAGACATCATTCTGAACCTATGTATTGAGCTAACTCGCAAAGTGAGGCAACAGCCAAATAAAGTTTAAGCCCAGTTCCCACTGATGCTCTCATACCTTCCTCCTTCTCATGGAACATCCTCACTAAACATGCATGGACATCACTCCCATATAGATGAGACAGGATAGCACCAGATCTAAGAAAGTCCTTGCCTTCCTGACATTCCTGTAAAAGACGGTCTCTTCTGTGTGTTTAGATCATCCGGCTGTCAGGGAAGGTGAAGGGAGATTCATTTTCATATGAAGGGACTCCAGATTAAAGGAGGCTTTTTGGGGTTCCTTCAAAAGTGATTTAAGATTCTTCAGCAAATTACAGTTTTATCAGGTACTAAAATGAACTATTTAATCAGTTAATTGGTCTAACACATCTGTCTTTAGGAGCTCATAAAATTTAATGACACCTCATTCTTAACCTACAGGTTTTAATAGAAAGCTGATTTGGAGTTATAACAACTTCAGTGTTTTCTATGATATTTAGGAGTGTGTTTATTGGATTATTTTTTTTTACCATTCTCCCAGAAGAACATGTGTGAAGTCAGACACTGAATTTGGCCAAGAAGGCCTTGCTAGCCATTTCTGTTCCAACTCTGGTTGGCCAGCAAGGTTAGGCCAGTCAAGCTTCTCCCATCTGAAGCCACTGATTTGGAGGGGTGCTCCAATATTTTTGGTAATATATTATGTTACAGTACCAGCGTATAAATAAAGCAAGTCACAGAGAAGTAGATCCACAGAAAGAATCAGCTCTACTCTCTTTACTTGGTACAGGATCCTAATTCGTCTACTGCTCTGACCGTCATCTCTGACTGCTGGTTGGTTGTTTGGTTACCTCAGTGTTCTTAATTCCTTTTGGACTCGTGTCACTAATTAGCACCAACCTGCTTCTGGTTTTAAAGTGACCAGATGGAGTTTTAGGATTGGTACTTTCATCAAAAGCCTAGAAAATCCTGCCTTAAAACATTTATGCTGCCCTCTGGTGGAGAATCTACAGATAGCGTTGTATTTCTTTATTAATGCTATATTATTTTAAAATTACATTCAAACCTGATTGTCATATAGTTGTTTTATTAATAATAGCCAATACATATTTATGCTTTTAAAGATAGATATTTAAAGATTTATTATTTCAAATTTCAGCTTAAAAGGGTTAATGATGGTATCTCAGAGAAACCCTTAGTCTGAATGCATCTTTGGCCACCTCCATCCTTTCATCGTCATTACACTCAGAGGGAGTTTTAACTTTAGATGTGGAGGGAAAGCCTCACGTGGGGTACTGCTAAAACAAGTGTCCTAAGGTGGTCAGCTGTGTGAGTTAGCATCTTTATCAGGTGGAGACTTTACTATGAAGGAACTGTGATTAAATCAGTCAAATCACTTGTGTTTCAAGCGAATGGAGAGAGAAAAAATGAGATAACTATGCATTTCTGTAAATAGTGTATTGATCAGACCACTTTAAGCTGTTTAAGTGGCACTGATGTCAGCATCAAACCTTTTCACAATTAAAGTCCTCATAAGGTAGAAAACTGGATACAAGGTACAACTCCAGTGCAATCCCATGTGTCACATGCAAAGGCGTGTAAGCTACAAACCTAATGTCAGAATAACAAAATATTTTCTTTCTTTTTGACAAAAGTTGTGGAACGTATTTATTTTTGCAATGCTGCTGCAGCAACTCTCATGATGGCATGAAGACATCAAAGCATAAACTATATACAGAACCAAAACAGAGTCTGTGCTGAGACACAATACTTCAGAAAATCCTCAAGGGATGAGTACACAAAGCAGAAATAGTAGGATGGTTTTTTTTAAAGTCAGTATTCATATTTTGTGTTGCAAATATACATCAGGGGCACCAGCATAAACTTTTTAGTATCTTGTCTTCTTTCATAACCACCCCACAAATTCATCATTAAACCACAGCACGGTATGAAGGACAAAACAAACAATTCCACATACATGACAGAACACACAGACACTGGCATGTTATGGATAGTTAAACATTTTCAAGCATGAAAATAAGCTACACTGACCTTAAATTTAAAAAACATAACCCAGACAAATGCAGATTGATTATTTAATATGTTTATTTGATCTATTTGCCTTTTTAAGAAAACATATTTTAGATAAAGTATTTATCAGAATAAAATATTCATAAATAACATCCTTAAACCCAATGACCTGACACCAATACTCAGTTCATTGCAACTCTGGTGCCATGAGATGATTCTTTGTGTGTGAGGGTGACATTTGATGCTCGGTCTTTCAGCAAGCACAAAAAATTTAATTTGATTTCCTAGAAATTTCAGTCACATTTCTGTGATTGAATAGAAGCATTTCACTGGATTGCAGTGAAACACAGATGAGCTCTAGATGACGAGAGCCGACTGATGCAGCAGAAGGATATTGAGCACAATCATCATCTCGATAACTTGACCCCCAGCTTGCCCCAATCACACCCTGACAGTGCACATGTACACAGATCAACACTGTTACCAGGCAACCGCTGCAGTCAAATCAGTATCAATCCAAATCACACTGCCCCAAAACTGACATACTGTGTGTGTGTGTAATTCCCTCAAATACATCTATTTTAATGAATCAACCACTCTTCATTTTAAGTTAGCTATTCACTTAAAAGATTTACTGCTTAATGTGTAACATAAAATGCATGTGTCCTCTGGACAGTATCGTAGGACAACAAGACCTAGACAACCTATATCAAGTAGGAGAAGATGCTCAATACCTTCTACCTGTGAGGCCTTCACCACATCCTGCACATCCCATCTTGCACATCCTCTGGCAGGACAAGAGGTCTAACACAGGGGTCCTCTCTCCCTGGACTCCCAGCATGCACCCTTCTCAATCAGTGGTGGATTGATTGGCAAATCAAAAGGCATCCTGGGCAGTGAACTGGCAACAGGAATTTCCTGAGACACTTTTCTTACAGTTCTGACATTATTTGTCTGAGTCAATCCTGTTTGTCTGTCAGTAAAATATCTCACGAAACACTGTCTCAGCTAAATTATCAACAGGTTTTTACTTAATTTGAATGGTTTGTTAAATTGATTTTGTCTCCTATCGTATACCACCCTATACTGTATGCAGTCATTTCATAGTTTTTGAAGGTCAGACATATTTGATGATTTCATTATTTTGTACAGAACTTGTCAGGAAAGTGCACTTATTTATCTTGACAAGGAGCTTGAGGAAAAAAACATACACAACTTGTTTTCAGTAAATGGTTCAAGGGATTTATGCTGGTCATATAAGAATGAGGCCAGTGTGAGTCTGCCTGCATTACCCCAAAGAAAAAGATTAAATATACTCTAATGTCCATTAGGGGTATTCATGGGCTGGAAGCAACATCTTACAGCACATGTCATCAATATTAGAGTTATGTCATCATCCAAGCACTTGGATCATACAAAAAAAAAATACATGCTATGGTTCAGAAAGTTACTGGTTATGAAATAGTCTAATGGGACTGGAAAATAACTGAAAAATCTAGAAACTACATTCAAACTATTACATTTTTTTTATTCTGATATAAAACTTTCAGTTGCCTTATAATTTCAATTAACAGACTGGAATCTTAAATCTTGACCCAGCAGCACCACAACATTCAGTGGATGACCTACATTTTAAATCAATATGATTTTCTTTAAAAAGGCCTAGCTTAATGTATACTATATTAAACTGCACTATATTAAATTGTTTGATGAAACACTGTTTTACCAGTTGAACTATGATTTTTAAATCTTTTCAAGAAATCCCCTCCCTATTTTTGCCAGGAGTAACAGTCTTTAAGATGGACACTGAAATATTAATATGCAGCCAGTCTCATGATCCCTTTACCTTTGAGTTCTGTTTGTCTCAGCTCATTTCCCCCTGTATCACCTTAGCCACTTCTCTGGTTTCCCTTCCCATCTGTCTTTCATTCTGTTGATTATACTCACCTGTTCCCAGATCCAGTACTCAGTTTATGTCAACCTTTGGCTTTATTGAGTCATTGTCAGGTCATCCTGTTACTCCTGTCATGCCATTGTGATTTTTTCCTTTGGTTTCCTATATGTTAAAGTTTTTGTTGCCACGTCAACCTTTGCTTTCTTTTATTTAAAGCTGACACGTGGAGCATTCTTCTGGTTTTATAAATGTTTCAAATGACAGTTCAGGTCTTAACTATGATCTATGGGTAGAGCTCCACAACATTTGCTATTCTTCTGAAGACCCTCCTTCCTCCTATAGACCCCTTTGAATTCTCTCTGACCGGCAAACTTTTTCAGCCAATAGAATTCAAATTTCCACATTGTCAGCTGTCAGTCAACATGCAGGTGCTTCACGCAAACCTGTGGAGGTGGGGGCTGCGTGTGCCCAGGAATCTCCGTGTCATCCTGTTTATAATCTCAGCCATCGTTGAGAAGTCAGAGGTCATTTCTATTACAAAATTTTCCATTCTCCGGCTACTGAGGGCTTTATTTTTTTCACTTTTCTTCACACAGAATGGCAAGGCTTGCCAAGGATACGCGTTTATTTTGGTCAAGAATTCCATTCTAGAGTAAGTGCATTGCATTGTCCAACTGTGAAACAAAATCTGCATTTGCTTTCAGGAAAAACAATATTTTTAAAGGCACTGCTTTCCTTAGTTTCATTTCAAGAACACTACAGACATACGTCAAACATAGGTGGCCTCTCTCTTACACAGCGCCTATGCTGCGTATGCAGTCTTAGCACAGTCTCACAGCAGTTTGTGAAGAACAGAGATCATTTTAAAGCACTTTAAAATAAAGGAAAGTCCTTTATTATACCGTAGATGGAAGTGGACAAAATACTATAGATGTCAGGGACAGATTGACAAAGAGGTGGCCAGTTTAGGATCTCACACTCAAGACATTTTTAGGAAGGTTAATTAAAGCACATAGACCAAAATAAAAATTATAGTGTGCAGTGAACTTTGTGTGAACCATTCTATAACCAGGGATTGAGCCAAGGATGAAGGAGTAGAACACAGACATATGGGAGGCTTTTTACTAATACTCCTGTCAGGTTTAGTGGGACATAGTGTTCATTTACTGGGACATATATCTGCCTAACAGACAGAGTTCAGAAAAAAGGCAAGAGATAATATAAACTAATTGACAATCTCATGTGGCTGAAATAATGTTAGAGCCTTTTTCAGGACCAAATTTTTTTCTCACAGGCCAACACCCTATACACACACACACACACCTGTTGGTGATTGAACTAATTACCTCCTTTCACTAGTGTGTAAAAGTCATTCAAAAAAGCCTACAGCCAATCACACATATTATGATATGGCAATTCATTGAAATTTTGTTAAAATAACCACATGAAATTAACAGTAAACATTAATTACTTAAAGATTGTAATTTGGCTTCTTTGACCAAACATTTTGCCCAAAACATTTATGTCAAAGTGAAAACTGATTTCTTCAAAATAATGACAAATAAAAATACAGTTTGTGGAGTAAAATATGTGATTGTATAAATATTCACTCCCTGTTTTTGACTGAGCTGATTCAAGAGGTCCAGCCAATTGGTGCTAGTAGTCTCAGAATTGATAGAATGATGATTATCTGGGTCCAGTGACTGTGTCAAGAGATTGCAGCCAAACCAACTTTATTTATAAAGCACTTTAAAACCAGTGAAAACTGTCCAAGGTGCTGAACATAAAATACATGGAATAAAACACAATAAAATATCTTATTGAAAATAAAAGTGTATGTTTAAAACAATGACAATATAAAAACACCAATATATGAAAACCAGTAAAATCCCAATGAAAGTAGCAGTATATACTAGGTTGAAAGAATAATAAAAAAGAACTATAATTGACACACATCCAGTGTAGTGAGAATCAACTGATTTGATTGTCAAACCTAAAATCACTATTCATTTATAAGCCCAAATAAGTGACAGTGGACTTTCCGTACTGCGCTAGATGGCTGATATCCACAGGAAAAGACCCACCAGTCACACCCAGATGAAAAGATAACACCTCTGTCTTATTTTCATTCAAATAAAAAAAATTAAAGTCAACCAGGCTGTTACTTCCTCAAGACAATTGTATAGCACTTGGACGGAGCACTTGGACCTTTTATGGTCATGTAAACACATGTGTCATGCACATTACAGTGAAATAGAAATAAAGCCAAGAGGCAGGAGGTATAGAGAAATCAGCAGAGGTCCAAGTATGGATCCTTGTGGTACTCAAATCCGAAAGACTGACACAAAGCATTCTTTCAGCCAGGTATGACCTAAACCACAACAGTGGTACCACAAATGCCTACATAGTGTTTTAAGCGGGATAATAAAATATTATGGTCCACCGTGTCAAAGGCAGCTGTTAAATCGAATCTATCTGGATCTGCAAATGAGCTGTTAGTTAGATGGCCCATGTACAAGGCAACAGTAACATGATTTAACATATAAGACTGCTTCATGTTGTATCCCAGAATAAATAACCTGGAATTGAATTGATTCCTACCTAAACCTAATTAAGACGTTTTATTGCTTGAACCTAACTAAACAATAGATTGTACAGCTAGTCAATCCAACAGTAAATTGAACAGAGTGAAAACATACGAATGAAAAACAGCTGCCTCAAGCAGGTCTCGGTCTTGACTTTTATGTTTTATGGGTTCTTTCCATCAATAGAGGGATTGATTACCTCATGGGAATCACAAGAAAGTGACAACCCTAATCATGACTCAAGCAAGGAATGGTTATAGATAAATGGAGTCGGTGTTTTGGAATGGTCAAGACAAAGTCCTGACCATAAATGAACTGATGTCTGGGCCCCTGAACCAAGCAACCTATGTGAAGGAATATTCCCAGAGCTGAGGTTCTGTACAAAAGAAAAGCTAGAAACCCCTCCAGTGTAAGTTGGATCAATACTCACCAGAAACAAGAAACAATAGAAGTAGTTGTTGCCATAGACTGTGGTCACAACAAACACAAATGCAATTCTTCTCTCAAATAGACAATATTGGTATAAACGACTAATCGAGGGAATGGTTTAAACTGAAATGTAAATGTACTTTTCCTACTTTGAACACTGTTTCTACAAATTACAGCATACTGTATATCTATAGCACAATATACTGAATGATATTGGTGATTGACCTGATTCTCTCTATACCGAAAGCAATCTGTTTTTGTAGAACCCCTACACATGAACACACATCAAGACATCAACTCTTGTTTACATTCAGTGAAAGCACAATGAAGGCTGTATTGAAAGGCTGATTCATAATGAAATAAAAATGGAGGCTGATGAAAGGGAGAGCAAAGCAGAGAGGAAGAAAAACACAGAGGTCAACCAGCATGAGGGGAAGCATTGTTGAGAAATATGCTCTGCAGTGGATTACTGTTATAACTCGGAGCAAGAGTTCAAGTAGCGTGGCTGTGTGTAACTTTATACTGCAGTCCAGACCTCGGCTGTCCAGACCTTTTTCCTGCAGAGGTTACATGAAATCGCCTTGCTTGCATGGGTTTTCTTTTTTGGATTCCATTATCTTCAAACCAATATTGTGCATGTGCATGCTTTTGAAGTTCTGGAATTCCTTGAAGAATTGCTCATTACCCTCATCTTCTGCTCAGGAAATGATGGAGTAACTGCAATTTTAGCCACTACAACATTATTTTAAATATTATTTCAACATCTGCTTTTTAGTGAATTATGATTTAGTGATAATGAATACATTTATTTGAAGTATGTGCCGTGGATAACTCAAATTTTTACTAGAATTTTGCCAAATTTAATTAATTTTAGCCATTTTTGTTTGTAAGTTAACTACTGGTGTCGGCCATTTTGAATTTGGATTTGGAAGATAAACACTTGTAGATGTACATGTAATGATTACTATTTGGTAGTTTTATTCAAATCTATCCAGAGGGTTAGAAGATATGTTGCTAGCTAAACAAATGCACACACACACACACATACACACACACACACACACACACACAC
Source organism: Callopanchax toddi (assembly GCA_006937965.1). Lineage (NCBI taxonomy): Eukaryota > Metazoa > Chordata > Actinopteri > Cyprinodontiformes > Nothobranchiidae > Callopanchax > Callopanchax toddi. The sequence continues at coordinate 179,491 of SSNR01000430.1, read as the reverse complement.
ACACACACACACACACACACACACACACGCACGCACACACACACACCAATGGAGGCAAATACCTCATTGTTTGCTGCTGAAAGGCATGCAATGTTTCAATGTGGAAGTGTTTGCATTCATGAATGTTTGTCGTGTGTGTGTGTGTATCTACCATGTGATGGACTAGCAGTTTGCCCATGTCTATTGCTGGATGTCAGCTAGTATAAACCAACCCATATAAGTGACCCTGAACAAAACAAAACAGAAATGAAAAATGAATAAACAATCGATGTAACAACCATGAAAATGTTAAAACAGCTCAAATTAATTATAAGAAGCCAAACTGTTTTTGGATAATAGTACACATTCTGAGCACACATCAAATAGAATACATGCAGTCTTTGCAGTGACAAAATAGACCTACTTATAAGGTGTTTATTTGCAGTTCTTTGACACAAATGTCAAAGTTGTTTTTTTGCAGAGCTGTGCACATTTAAAGAGGTCTCCTCACCCTGCTTTCTTCTCAAACACACACATCCCAGCTTCCTACTGCTTCTGTCAGCATACACAGCAACACACACACTCATATACATACACACACAAGTCTCCAAGGGCATTCTAACACGAGCATGCATAGACGCAATCATGTCATACGCAGCCGCACACACATACACACTCACATGTTTAAGCAAATACCCCGTGGCACTGGAATTCAGGTTGCTATCATTGCATGAGACAATTTTAGCTCTTTAATAACACTGGAATAGATGCTACCTGAGATGACCCCAAGGAGAGAAAAGACAACGGAAGTCTCCCACAAGGCCTAGAGTTAAATCCCCTCCTGGACATTTGACAGCAATAGAACACTTCCCCTAATCATTTCTTTGGTCTTTCAGTTTAACATTGATGTCCTTTTGCGTTAGCTAAGGCTATTAGTCCTGACACAAGAATAATTGATTATCATATTAACAGCTAAAATCATTAAGTTCATTTTTGCTGGGCCCGTGTAGATCGACAAGATGCATAATGGCTGTGAGCAGTCCAATCCATAACTTGTCTCCTTTGCTTTACTTGAGGACAACAGACAAGGAAAACCTTTTTCTCACAGTTTTTTCTTTCCAGATCAATTTCCCAAAAATCTTACTTTTGAGTTGTCTGTATTTGTTCAGAGGAAGAACTTGTAGAGTGCAGTGACAGGGAGGACACGGTTGTCATGGAGCTTTTAAAGCCTACTGAGGTTCATTGAACAGAGTGTTCAGTCGGAGTCTTGTTGAGCGAGAGAGAAGAGAGAGGAAAGAACAAGAGGACATGGTTCCCTGTGCTACCATTCAATAAATGAGCAGAACACAAATTAATTTAAGTGTGTTGAAGTGAGCCATTTCAAAGGGCAGTCACGGGCCAGTGCCTTCTTACCTTATCTTAATGGAAAGATTAGTGATTAGAGCTCAACATGTATCCAGCACAGAAATCTAGGTGTGAAGATTTAAATAGTTTAGTTTAAATAACAGATTAGGAAATAAATGTTTGTTTTTTTTTACCAATCAAGGTAGAATTGGATTGTACAATACATAGACATGTAACGGTCAATTAATAATTTATAATAACCTAAATGGTTCAAGAACCCAAACTAACTTATAAGAAGGGGCAAGAAAGAAAACTATGATACCAAGAACAACCCAAACCCACCATCCACCAAAAAGAAAAATGGAGGATAAAAGAATAGCACTAACAAGGCTCTGGCAAAAAAAACAACAACAACGAAGGCTTGGCTGCATAAGAATGAAGTGAGAGATAATTATGTGCAGAGCCATGGTGACACTTCAGTACCAGGTGTGTCAGGAAAAAACAGAAAAGAGGTCTGAAATGAGCAAATGACATCAGTTCATTTGTTTTCTTCTGCTCATGTGGGCCATGGAGGTTCTCAGGTCCAGGAGGGAAACCCACACATCCATCTCAACAGCAACACCAAGGATTACTTGGGTTTCTCAGACAAAATGCAATATTTATTGGGTGAGTAAAAGGCAAAAACAAATAGGGGAACAGGACTGTGAAATCAGTAAGTTCAAAAACGTTTCATTTTTGAATTTATGAAAATGTTCTTGCCGATGTTCTATGTTTCTTCAAAATTTTGGTTTTGTATATCTTTTTTGCATGGGATCAACTGTATGATTTAGTCTAAAAAAAAGTACAATGTTTTCCCCCCTGTTACTCAGTTGAACTCTGTATCGTTGTTTTTAAACGCACCTCTCCTTGAATTTTTGCTTTCAGTTCCTCCTCAGTCAAGTTGACATTCATAGACTTTTTCACTTAGGTAATTCCACACACACAATAGTCTATTCTATAGACCTCCATTTTTCTTTTTAAGAATGCAGGAATTACATCCTCTAGAAAGATGTTGTGTTATGCTGCTTGATATCATCTTGCTGGATTATAAAGTCACTGGATACAAACAGTGACAACCAAGAGAACTCACGTAGAACTGCCTTTTTTGAGACTGAATTATAAATTTGATCCCACACAAAGATGGGGAAAAGATGTGAAGCTGAAAGTTTTGCAACATTTTTAGAACATCTGTAAGCTGAAGTGTAAAAAGTTTTAAAAAGTTTTTTTGTCTGCCTCAAGGTCTGCTGTGGGATGCGCCTGGAAAATGTCCAAGAGAAGAAATGGAATAATATGTGGGGTAAAGCACTTCCAGTTAAACATAACCAGCACTGGAAACACAAATGGGTGGCACCAGCAAGATGAAGAACTTAAAAGACAAATGTCAAAACAAAACCCAAAACACTGTGAAAACACTGATCTTCAAAAGTGATTAGAATTCAAAGTACTGAGCATGATGATCTAATTGTGTGTCATTGTCAGTGTACCACATATCTGCTCTCATAATCACTGACTGATGAGAGGTTTTCCTGCATTGGTTTAGTCCAAGGAGTGAAAAAAAAGTAGAATGTTATTGCCAGTATACTATTACACATTTCCCCAAAATCTGCTGATTTTCTTTTATTACATTTTTGAAAATTTTCATCTGACTATATTTCTTCCTCAATAACAAAAGATTTTGAATCTATTTTTGATTTTTGAAAATGCTTGAGATAGTTTTAGTACTTTTAACAATATTCTTAGTATTTTGTTTGGCTGGTGCACATGAATATCTGAACCTCTCTGATCCAGAGCAACATTTTTTCATATCAACAATGTGTCCTCAACCAAAATATTCGCTTTATCTGTGAAATAGTTACTGTTCGCTTAAAATCTACTAATAATTATTTCAAATTATTCAAATTTCAAATTTTCTAAATTTCCTAAGTTTAATCTAGGTAGTGAATTTATCTTTGGGACAAGTAGTTTATATTTCTTTATCAAAATATCCAAATTAAAAGGAGGATTAGAGAAGAGAGGAGGCTTGTGACGTCAAAGGGTACTTGGTGGCATATAGCTTTATCTGTGGCTCGTATCCCATGGTTACCATATGGTGAGCGCCAACGGGAACCAGGGCTGGAGAAAGCAGGGTGACGCACTGGACACACTCACACGACGGGACAACTGGCACAGGGGAGAAAAAAAAAGGCAAGCACATTTAGCACTCCTGCAGCACAATTTGACTGTGCCGGGGTACAGCGCTGATATCTCGCTCACACAGGAGGCTGTTTCTAATTCCATCCTGGGTTAGACAGAACACAGAAGGCTAATATCTGCAGGATCTCCGACTGGGAGAGTTAACACACCTCTATCCCCATGAGATCATCCTGACGGAGAGGGATGGGAAGATGAAGACAGGAGGGAGATACATACGTAGGTTACATACACACATAAAGACAGAAGAGAGAGGAAGGCATTAAAACAAAGAGATGCAGAGACAGGCAGAAGGAAAAACAGGAGAAACAGAATATTATCTCTGTGCAGAGTCCTGGGAGAAACAGCCTGTTTGTAGAGTGATGCCTATCAGCTTCCTAGCTGTCTTGGGAGATGTTATTTCACTGTGATGTACTTTACGCAGATAAAACATGCTTGAGTCTGATAGAAAGAGTCAGGCAGATAGCAGCAAGGTGAAAGAAAAAGACGCAGAAAGACTGACAGATTGACAGACTAATGACTGCTATAGAATAGCTGATCACCCCTTTCAAAAAAGCATGATGGATAAGATAACGCTAACTAAAAGCCATCTAGAGATTGGCTGCATCAAGTCTTTGCAACAATGAAGCGTGTGGTTACTGAGGATTTGAAACAAATAACTTTAAAGTTGAAAACAGTTTCAAAAAACGTCAAAAAAATCCACCATTATGTCAATTTTTATAGACCGTATGATATAAGTTTGACCATTATCTATCATTTTCAGACATGTACTCACACGTGTGCGAGTGTCAGTCAAAATCTTTGACTCATCCATAGCTTTCCAGATGGAAAGTCATTTTGGAAGTGAAGCAGCCGAGCATAAAAAAGAAGGAGGTTGTCATTTCTAAACCTTGTGATCTTCCACATTATGCTGTTCAGTGTCCCCCAGCCTTTTCCCCCCTCCATCAGATGATTCACCTGCTTCGCTCCTGCCTGTGTCTCTCTGTCTGTCACGCAGCCTCCTGCAGTCCTGCTCGAATAACTGATGATTCATATCAGCAGAGCCACTGCCAGGGGAACGGATTTATCACATTCATTGATCCAGTCCTTGAGATATCTTTAAAAATGCAGAAGTGGCCCAAGGTTAGGTGGGTTTTTTTTGGAAGGGGGTTAGTTATTTTAGCTTGAAATGCTAAATCTTTGTGCACCCAAAAATGTATAAGAACAGATTTACTGTAAGTTTAAAAATGGCAATAATACAAGTCTGCAGCTCCAAAAATACAAAAAATTATTATTCAAATTTCCACTACAGAAATGAACACATTTTCAAATGATTAAAAATCACACTCATAGCTAGCACTGGTTAAGCCGCGTTGTGTGGTTAAAATAACAAAAAGCATTTTGTAGAAACAACATTTTCTTTCAGACTTCAGATGAAAGCAGTGAAAGCCTAATGTCTGTCTGTCACATGCTGCTGATGCACATCAATTACAGCTTAGCTTTCATCTTCGTAGACGTAACTGAGCGTCCCTTCTTGTTTTCCTTTCTTCTATCTTCCTGTTTTATCTCATGATAATATTTAATGGCACTACTGTATTAATGGTGTGTTAGAAAAACAGCCTGAATATTTAGATATTTGGCAACCTTGGCAAACAGGGGTCATGTTTTGCTCTACTAGAGGATTTTTTAAAATTATTATTGCCTCGATTTGGTTTTTCAAAAGTTTAATAATTTGTTGTAACACAAGCAAAAAGAAAATCAATAGAACAACCTTGATTTTTGTCATGGATACTGAAATTATTCTATGCCTTTGACAGCAAATGGTGATAATATATGGTTTGTTTTTTTACTTTTTATTGTCGTTCTATTTGTCAAATTGAAATAGAATATTTACAGTAGTTAATTCAAAAATTAAGAATTGAATTTAGAAAATAATAAAGATGATTAAAAACTACAACCTTTCCAAACTAATGGAGGAAGATTTGTATAGGAATAAATGTGTGAGTTTATCAGAACAAAGCAAAACATTTATGGTTTTTATTCATTCTTTCATCTTTTGAACTGACTCCTGTAAGGATTTTGAGGAGCTGGTGATCTCCAGCAGTCACCGTGCACGAGGACAGGTTGCCAGTCCATCACAGGGCTACATAGAGACAAATAAGACAGATCACAATCACATACGCACAATTTAGAGTCACTAAATAACCTAACATCTATGTTTTTGGTCCATAGGAAACTGGGAAACCCATGCATGCATGTGGCGGACATGCAACTCCCCTCAGAAAGACCACAGCTGGGTTTTGAACCTTCTTGCAGTGAGGCAGCAAACAACTCACACACTAAAAAGCAAAACCACAGGACTACTTGTTTTTTGTTATTTTTTAATTCACTTAGTTAAACAGAAATGAATAAATCAATGGGGTGTGTCTGCTGCAGACTGCGGCCAAAGCTGTTAGATGAGCTCAAATAAACTCCATTGTTAAGACAGTTCAGCAGCTTCTCACTGTGCCAAACTGTTCAGATGTAAAATCACAACTCATATTAGGAATTCTATTCATCTTCTTTCTCTGGACGAAACATTATTGTGCAATTTACACTCATGGCAGACACCGATCCAATGTGAGCACATTAGCAAGAAGAGGCTCAGCGTGAGCAGAGTGTCTGTTAATCCCAGCCGTCTGCCTTGACAGTCTGTTAAACCAGGTGAAAATGAAGAACAAGGTGAAGTTAAAATGAGAAGGCTGTTTGTGGTGATCCTCAAATCTCTGACTCTGCAGGAATAACTCCACCAGGCATCGTAACTCATTATACTCCTGTAGCTTTAGTTTTAAGTAAATGCACAGCCTTTATGCAACATTAGATATGCAGAAAACATTTTGTAGCATTGTATATGCATGTAAACAATAAAGATACCTTAGCATTTTCTGAGCTCAAGTGTAAAACGTATCACATCTGACGTTTTGCTTCTGATCCAGGTTTGAGGAGGGAGCAGAAAGCAAGACTAATAGAAACAAACGAGGGAACAGTCTAAAGAAACGCATTGATACTGAACACAAAACAAGAACAAGCACACCTGAAGTGATCCTAAAAGAACCAAAAAGACACAAAATCCCAGAGCAAAAGATGACCTAAAACAATAAATCTTGAGATAACAGATAAATACATAGAACCCAACAGAACAACAGTTTTACTTGGGAAGATTTTTAGATGCTTTGTTTCCGCTTCTCTCTGTGTGTAAAAAGCACAGGGCCAGTTCAGCAAAGATCAAACGCGGCATGTCAGCACAAACATCTAATATTACATTTTCTAAGGAAGCAGAGGGGAGATGATGAAGGCTTGTTTTGCAGCTGTAGGACTGAACCATGCAGTATTTGAGTCAGCCACAAACCAATCAGCAAAACGTGGCGATGATACAAGATGATGAGCCCAGGAAACCAATCACAGGGATCTGATCTGAAAAAGAACGGAACTAGAAAAAGGGTGGCAATACTAGCCAAAATGTCAACATCAATTTTGACTTGTTTTAGGGATAATATATGAAAGAATTTGTGGGAGTGAGACGATTTACAAAATAGACAGTTCAAAACTTTATCATCTCAGCTGTAAGTTTTGTGGAAAATGTTCCTAAATCTGAAAATTTGACTGTGAAAAAACAGAAGAAGAAAAAAATATATATTAAAACGCCAGTTCAGTAAGAAGTCCAACTCTCTGTGACTCATTTAAACTTTAAATCCTGTTTCTACTCTAAAGTTTGCCTGAGCTGAAGGCGTCTAAAAGGGGACGAGTCTTATCTGTTTTGACAAAGTCTCATTTTGATCTATGTGGACATTTTTTGCAGTATATTCCTCTATTTTCCTCTCCACCAAAGGTTATGGTGCACTATTTCCAAATAAATTGCACATGTGTATGTGTTTGCTTTTTTAATTCCAAAACTGCAAAGTATAAAAATGAACAAAAATGCTTAATGAGCTGCAAAAACCCAGTCAAAGTCCAGATCTGAACCTGAATGAAGTAGCTGGTGGGAGCTTACGTAAAAGGGCTGTGCATAATTATAGTCAGATCTCAATGAACCTGTTGTTAAAAAAAAAGAAGATGTGGAAATTCCCCACAATGATTTCAAAGACTGATGAGGTAATACAGAAGAATATTACTCCAAGTTACTGCAGCCAAAGATGTTTCCATAATCAAATCACAAAGTGCAGCATAATAAAACGGTTTGTTTTGTTGGGCTTCTGGGTAAACGAGCAGTACAGTTCGATGTGAGTCAGACAGTAAAGTGAAGAGGTTTATTTAAAGCATCAGTTTAATTTCATGAGTAATACACACTTGTTTTTCTTTCATGTAGCATTATACCAAATACAATGTCTAAATTCTGGAAAATCTTGTGGATCACGTTGGTTTGTTTTAGGAACAAAAATCTGCAAATAAACACAATTTATCAACATCACAATGTGTAAGAAAAATTATATTTAGGAAAAAAAATGTATTAAGTCATACGTGCATTTTTAGTTAAACCTAAAATCAGACTGAAAGCATTAGGATAAGACGGTGCATCGTGTTACAGGATGAAATAATGATAAGGGGAAGGAGACTTTTAAAAGCCTCGCTATTATCTTACACACTGCTTTGCCTCAGAAGCTGTACATAGCACTTAGATTTACTCTCACACACACACTCACATGCCCAGCAGAAGCCTCAAAGCAGATGAGACCACAGGGAGAAGAGACCGCGTCTAAAAAGAGTTTAAAGAGTTTAAATGACATTACAAAGACAACCCAATTAGATTATGAAAGATATTCTTAACTAAATCTGAAACTCAATGATCTGCTATGGGAGTCATGTGGCCTCTAAAAGCTTTTCTCTAGAATAATCGGTCTCTATCATTTTCCAAATTTTCCTGCAAACCAGTTTCCCACTCAGCTCTATCACTAGTCTGTAACATTAATATTTGGACAGAATGAAATGCAGATTTCTGAATACAGCCGCCTTAAGTAGAAGCAGAGCCTTCAGGCCTCTCCCCTGTAAAACCAGCAGGTTTTTTTTAGCTGTGTTGTCTAATTTTGATTGCACATACAGCGATGGCTCTTTTTGTGAAGTTCCGTGCACGTTATGATGAGTTTATATCTTGCCTGTTGCTCTTTGAACTACCTCAGTTTAGAGAAATGGATTGATCCAGTGTCATAGGACAATTTCATCATCAAAAATTTCATTAGCAGTTCCTGGAAATTACACACAATATTTAAATCGCATAACTTTCACATTTCATGATCATTCTCATTTCCCTAACCTAGTTCTGCTGCTAATAAATTGTATGTAAATAACCATGTGATGTGAAATTTATGGTGGTGCAGGAGTTTATGGTGTTCACATAAAATGCTATGATGTTTTTTCAGATTGGAGTTTTTAAAAGTTGGTAGAAACACATTGTAAATGCCTCCAATCAGACTAGAGCTCGTCCACCTGATCAGACCACATTCCTGTTTCTCTGCACTGAAAAGGTTCAGTCATCAACAGCAGATCAAATCAAATTGTTCATAACCTTTTTACATAAATCCACTTTAAAAGATCTGAACTGTCCATTCAATTGAACAAGGTTGTAACTGAACTTCTTCTAATGTCATTTTAATTTGCTTCCCTTTTCCCCTAAAATCTAAATAAATTAGGCCTTATTGAATTAGAATACATTTGATCAAATTATGAATTATGTGCTAGTTTTTCAACTGGCCTTGCAGGAAAACCTTGTTGTGAATGTTCAACATTTAAAGAAGTCAGACTGAGTCAAATGCCCTTTTTCTGGCATCTTGAAGCACTGTGTTATTGTGCAGAAATCATAGGTGAGGAGGAAGAAAATGTTCAAATTGGAACTCTAAATGAAACGTCTTTAACTCTTGATTATTTTTCAGTTCTGGATATTTGAGCAATGCAAGATAGTTCTTGATTTTGTCTTTTCCAACGTTTTCAATCTCAGCTTTAGATCTGCTCATGCAGAAAAATGAGCAGTTTAGATCATTTTGAAATGTCTTGCATTCTTTGCAGAATGGACACAAGTCAGGTGGATCCCTAGAGAGCTTTGGGAGTTAAAGCTCTGGAGCTTTGTGTTGGAGGGATGTATCCTGTCCTCTTGTCTACAATTTCCATCCAGTTGACTTAAAGATGAAAGCAAACTTCCAAGAAATCATCTCTTTTTGATGCCTCACAGCATCAATAACGGTGCTTGTTATTGAGTGCTTTGCTTGTGTGTGTGTGTGTGTGTGTGCATTGTGTCAGCATCAGCACACACCTCAGCGTTGCAACAGAAAAAAAAATGTTGATTCCAGTGTATTTTTTCTGCTTGCTCCATAAGGTCCTTAATACAGCATCAATGGATTCAGCATTTAATCTCTAACTCACAGTTGCTGCTCTTCAACCTTTTTTTTTTTTTTTGCACTCAGATTCTTTCCTCTCACACTCATCTGCACCTCATATCTATCTCTTATAGAGTGAGGAGGTTGGCAGCAAAATATTTAGGTAGTGCTGTAGAATTTTATCAGTACATAAAAGGAAGTATCTGTTAGCATGTGTAGCTATGTGGCCTTTTCATGTAAGTGGATGAGAGTGTGGCAAATAAGAAGGAACATGAATGTGCTTCATTGTGTCACTGACTCTGTGTGTATGTGTGTGTGTGTGCGCGCGCACAAGGGAGATAGAGATTAGCAAGTTTACTCACTCATCCTTTACCATCTCTGTGCTGCTGTGGTGCCATCTTCTGGCAAGAAAATGAAACAACCTGTTATTACTGTAATTATATTCCAAAGAAGAGGAAAGGTTTACACTCAGAGGTGAGCCATTTACAAAGAGGGAATACATATTTATTTATGTAAAATATTTTATTTGCAACGTGTTTTAGATTTTTTTTAAATCATAGAATAAGATTTCAGAAATCTAATTATATAGAACTAAAACTATACATTACAAAATGTAAACATTAGATCTGAAACTGAAGTGATGAAAGGTGATTTAAAGTGCTCTAGAGACCCTGATAACAATGATTTCTAAGGGAAGACTTTCCCATAGTCTGAAACCCAGCCAGTACCTTAATGGTCTATAGAAGGAGTTCAAAGGGTTAAAAGTCAGATTGCTTTAAAGACAAGGAAAATAGTTTATATTAAATCCTACATTTTACAAAAAGTTAATGTAAATAGATGAATAGATGAAAATGGTCACAATATGAGAATAAATCCATGTCCTGGAGAGAAATCTTGCAGCTGAGTGTTGAGAATAGCAGATCAAGTATTGTGGATATATTTCTCAGGTGGAAATAATCAGATGAAACTACAGACTTAACATATTTGTTAGATTTGAGTCGTTGGTTGAAGATACCTCCTAAGATTTTGGAGAATGTTTTTTGCGTGAACTGCAGGAGAACCTATAACTGAAGCGTCTGAAGAATAATTAATCATCTAGTAACGTCAGTCAAAATGTTATGAAGGATTGTGATGTTTGCACAATAATCAGGGCTAATGCAAAATGTGAATATTGTCAGCATAGCAGGTATAAAATATACAACTAAATCTGTATCAACTGATCCACGGGGAGCACAATTCAAATAAAACAAGTCTTAGAACACCACACTGGTAACGGCATGACACTTGAAAATTGATTGCTAAGAAAAAAACATGATCAGATGTGTAAATTAACACTAAACAGGACTTAAAATATAAAAGAGCAACACCGTTATACATTCTTGTTGAAACTGTGTTTATTATTAAGCACATTGTATAGGATGGACTTCAGGAATATCATATATTTACAGAAAACTTTAGACAATACTGTACAACCTGTAGAATGTAGCAGCTGCAGCATTTTTTCATACACACACATCATAAAGTGGTTATGATACAAAGCCATCTCAGTCATTCACACTGGTACAAAAGGTCTAGCAATGTGTTTAAGCCACACTGGAGCTCATTACTGACAGCTCTGACACAAAGACCGTCCCATCCTCAACGTCTGAAGCCACAGACTTTGTGACATTAAGATCCAGAGTGGAAAGAATTAAGGGGTCTGCCAAGGTCTGAGTGCAGGGATAATTCATTCAGCCTTTGGCTCAAACAGGCACAGACGAGTCATTTACCTCCCTCTGCAGACGCCTTCTTGCATAGACACTAGCGCAGAAAACAAACACAGATGCATGAATTGACACTTTAAAAAAAATTTTATAAAAAGAACTGGTTTACACATGTATGATACATTTTATTATTATTATTATTTAAATTCCCATAAACGCTAGACAACCATTCATTCATATCGTCACAGAAAAGATCCCATGTCTGCAGTCAGTGGTACTGTCAGTTTAAAATATTTTTTTAAGTATTTATTGTAGGTATTTCCTGAATTGTGAGCCTGGACTAAACACTTCATTTGTCCATTACAACATTCATATTCACCCGCCAAAGATCTATAAGACCTAAATTACATTTAGAGTGTCACAAACCCACTCAATAAAACACTATTTACATAATAAGGGCTGTTTTGTTTAAGCCCCCATGGAGATGCATAGAGCTCAGAGTGGTGCTCTTTCATTGGATAGTTTTCCGAGAGGCCCACTGATGTTGCTGTTAAAACAACTGCATTTGGTGTCAAATTATTCAAGTAATGTCAGGACTGGAGGGGATTCACACACAGATTTCTGGTAGTTTGGTGGAAAATGAATAAAAAATGGACGGACGTCAAACCTCTTCTAGTAAAACCTCTCGTTAGTCGTTCCAGTGGTTCATTATGAGGAGTAGAGAATGTTCTCCTTTATATCTGCCATCAGTGACTCTTACAGTAGAATCAGTAAGGTGTTAGCTGATGATTTGAACTCCAAGTGTAAGTGCAGAACCTTCGTCTTCATTCGCAGACCCCAAGGGCGTTACAAGACACAGAAGCCAGATGTCCTGAGTGCACCAGCGGGGTTAAAAACAAGAAGTTCTGGTTTTGATTTAGCCCCCTGATGGTGATTTATTTTCTTTCAGTCTCTAAGCAATTTCAGGGTTGGGGTAGTATTTGAAGACCTTGTAAATCCACTGTGTGTAGAAGGGCACGTTAATGAAGATGCCAGGCTGGTTGGCCCGAGCGCAGCCTCTGCCATGGACGCTTACGCCAACGATAACTCTGATCTCACCATCCTGACACACAAGAGGGCCGCCATAATCCCTCTGCAAAAATAGAAAGGAAATTCAAAGCATTTATCTTTTTTTTCTCTCCTTTTTGCAACTAAAGGAACATCAGTCATCTCTGTTTACATGTTTGAGTGTTCAGTGTAACAAATAATGTATTTAACGTGTGCAGTGACAGGCAGTACCGTTGTGCAGAGTTAGAAGCCTCAAACATCTTTGATATCTGATGAAATTTAGAGCAACAGTCTCCAGCTGCTCTATTTACAACAGACTGAACACTAAGCCTGCGGATTTAAATAACATTTGTTTGAGATTTAGATCAAACTTGGCTTTGAAAGAGCCGTGTTGAATAGAGGCACAAATGTCCTCCTAGATTCACAACAGTTCCTTTTATTTTTAGTTCCTAATACCTGATTTTTATTTAACCAACATAAATGGTGTTAGCGATGCTTGATTCGACTTGACGTACTAATGGGTTAAAAAGCTCACAGACAAAATCGTTTTAAAACTATAAACTCTTTGCAGTGATCTACCTCACACACGCCCTCGTTCTTCTTCCCTCCTGCACAGATCTTGGTGTTGGTGATGTGGAAGTTCCCTCTGTGCATTTCTCTGCATCTGTCCCTGCTGACGATGGGCAAGTTGACCTCCTTTAGAACATCATCGTGGCCGGTGTCTGAAAGAGTTCAACGTTTCAGATTACTGATATTATATAAGTCATATTCTTACAAGTAGAGACGGTATGTAAAAGTAGCCAAATAGCAGGTTTTGTCTTTTATTCTGCACATCAAACCACAGAACAAGCAGTTCTGATACAAAGACAGATAGCATAAGACTTATAATGTGGATCTCCATAATAATAGGTTTATGCTAAACCACTTTTTTTTTTCTTACCACTTTGCTTTCAAGGAACTGGATGTTCTCATAATCTTTTAAAGAAGTCATGGTCAGTAGATCTTTCAGGGTTTTTTTGGGGGAGTGGAGAATTTTGTGTCTAGTTTATGCACCTGATCATAATTGTGTATATTTTGCAGTTTGTGTAAATAAAAAAGGCACATGGACAAGCAGATGAGCAGTATCTGAAAGTCGTATCTTTAGGAACTGAGCAAAAAAAAAGATATATATCCAGCAACAATCTGACATGGCATCTGAGAGGTCCATCATCCTTTAGTTTCTCACCTACTGAATGTCAAATTTTCACCTAACAGCTCTTTGGGAAACACCATTTTAAACCTGTCAAACTGCTTTCTTCGCTGCTCTTCAAAGATTTAACTTAAAAAATTTGAAAACCTCGTCTCTGTGACAGGCTGCTGGTAATCAAGGCCTGAGGATCCAATACAAAGTCAGTTCTTTGCTAAGTGGATTCTTATTAAAAAAAAAGAGGTCAGGTACTGTAAATGTGTAAAAAAGCAGCAAAATCCCAAAGAGAAACTTGGATAGACCTTCAGAAACCCTAAAGAACTACTAATCAGGGCTCCTTTGAAACATTAGAAAACCATCTGGAAGGAAAGCGTTTAAAAAAAATAGAGGAGTTTTGCACAATATGTTGTTTAATTTTAACATTTTGAGTAATGGAGCAGCAGTGAAATGAAGGAGTAAAGAGTAGGAAGCTACAAAATACATGCAACATTTATTCCTGCAAACTCAAGCACATGTATGCCTGTATGACAGCTGCTGTGAATGTTTATGTAAATCATTCGTACCTTTGGTTTCTCCCCATCCGTACATTTTACATATCGTTTCCTCTGGAATGGAGCATCCAGCCACAGGCAGCTGAATGGTATGGACATTGTCTGCAGGAAGGGCTGGCCTGGACATTTTAATGCACACACAAATTACATTAGTATTACACACATGTATTTAATTAATTCAGAGGAGATTCTTTGCAGAAACGTACTTTGTGAGTCTTAAGAGGGCTAGACTGGAGCCCTCGGGGCCACATATTACATGAGCTATGCTGACTTGCTGTCTCTTGGACCTGTCAGGAGCATCCTCTCGTAGGTCAGAGACTCCCAGCCACACCTGATACTCACTGAGGTCTGGAACACTGAGGAGACGTGGGAAATAAAATAATTCCACAAGAGTTAAATCACTAAAACATTTACGTTAAATATTTACAACAAGTACAGAAATTACCAGGAAGAGAAGCACTGTCTGTCAGTGAGGACCCACTCCTCTCGGATTAGTGAACCACCACACCAGTGAACTGATCTGGAAAAAAAACATCAACCAAAATTGGTGCATGTAAATGTTACCAAACAAATTAGAATGTTAAAGAAATCCAGTTGATATGGTGAATTTGAAGAAATGAGCTAAAATAATTCAGCAGTCTAACATTCTGAATGTAACCATAGAGTAGTATTATAGATAGCAATAAACAGAGCAAACTTCCTGATAGTTCATCAGGCTGCTCCACTGAATGAACTGTGGTAAATATAAATGCTTTCCTTTGTCTGTTATTTGCATAATTAAATCATTTAAAAAGGAAATAAATTATAAACTGACTTCACGATCCATTTACGGGCCTTTTAACATTTTCATTTGTAAAGTTTTAAATGCAAAGATGCTCAGAAACGGCTAAATTTATCCTAAAAAAAAAAAACTACCGTAAAATAAATAAAACTATAAAAGCTGTACCCTTTCTGTATGCTGACCATCCAGCTGCCGTCTGATATGCCAACTGGAGCTCCTCCTACGATCCTGGTCCTTTTATGGACAAAACATCCCACAGAGGATGGCTCAGCTAAAGAAACACAAACACATACGGAATGAGTCAAATAGAAAGAACACACACACAATAACATAGAACAGATATTCCCATCGTGTAGTTGGCATCAGTCAAAAAGAAAAAGATACGTTTTGGAGGAGATTAAATACAGATCAACAGCTTAGAGATGCTCACCTGCTGGAATGGTGTTCTGTGAAGCATCACCTGCAGAAAAGACACAATGATGAACAATCAGCTGATACAAGTTAAGTGATTTTAGTTTAGTTGTACTATAGGCACCTTTAAAAAGTACGTGTTGGTTTAGGAAGTTTATATGTCTAGGTGTAAAAGTAAAACTTTAAGGCATTTTGTATAAGAGGAGACAGAATTCCAGTGAAAATCTGACTTTTAGGTTGCAGGTTAGTTTGACTTTCCCTTTCTGTGGGTAGTTGCATTTTCCTCAAATGTCATAACAATAATTTTGGGAACTTTAACTGATGAAGTGGTTCTAAACATGTGTTTGAATGTTGGTGTGGCTCTTCATATTAGTTCATGACAGACCCTGAAAGACCATAACAACACATTATACTGTATACTTCAAGCAGACTTAAAAAATGTTTTAAAAATCCCTCAAAAACTGTTTAATTTTTCTCACCCATCATAAATAAAATATAATAAATATAACAAAAGGATTTGAAGTACTTTACAGGATAACACATGATTTGTTTTGAAAGATCATTTAAGAGATTACAATGAAGAGAGGTATGCAGAGCCATGATTTGTGGACACACTAATCTGTAAGCAGACAAGTTTGTACATGACAAACAAAGTGAAAGTGTGTGTATGTGTGTGTGTGTGTGTGTAACCGAGGAGGATAACCACTCATAGACAAAACAAATTTAGAGTAGCAAAATCTTTCAGCTAGAAGAATGAAGAACCTTCCATTTCACAGTGTTACACATTGTTTTCGCTAAGTGCGTTTACGCACTTGATGGAACTGTAAGAGTACTTTAACTGCACGCACTTGTGCACTTACAAGGTTTTACGTTGCAGTAGTCCCAGCAAATGGCAGAATTGTTGGTAAAACACCAGGGACCGTGTTTGTCCTTGTCAGGATTTCTGCAACTGTTTCCCTCCAGGCCAGCCATCAGCGTGCTCCGGTCTCCGCTGGACACAAAACCCAGAAATCATCCCTTAAGTAACCTTAGAGAGTTAAAATCATGACTTTAGCCAGGCAGGATAAACAAGTTGATCATTTCATATCTGCATTGCTGTGTTGGATTTCTCACAAAGCCAGCTCTCACTGCGCCGCCTTAAACCTGACCTCTGACCCCTGTGCAGGAGCCAAACAGCAGACCTGAGTGGCTTTGAAGTGTTACTACAAAGAGAGTGTCTGGGGTCAAAGGTGAGGCATACCCCTGAACCAAGTTAGCGCTTGGAGTCATTCCTGCTTCGTTAAGTCATCTTTGGCTAGCTCAGTGTGATGAGCTAACAATAAGTCCTGCCTGCATCATCGCTGTCTCTGCTTTTTCACACATGGATCTCAGGAATGAAACAGAAATATGTTTATTGAAGCTGTCATTGCCAAGCATGCATCTTTCCTGTGGAAACTCACAATTGGCATGCCATCTGCTCATTATCTGAGGTTTTGCTTTGATTCATCTGAGTTGTTAAAATTCTTATATTCTTTGTTAGGCCCTGGAGGTTAACCTCTTTTAGAACTTTGCCACATCTCTGTTTCAGACAGAGGCACATGTCTGTGATTTATTGATGGTGCAGGTCTGGTTTTTACATCCTCAGAGTTAGGAAAAGTTATTAGGATCCAGCAGGCCGACCTGTTGCTGTGGTCTCTCCAGGGAGCGCATGGCAGGTTTGATCTAGTTGTCGACTGCTCTCCTTGGTAATTCTCTCCAAAGCTCCAATAGCAGTCTGGATTTGAAACAGAAAGGGGTAAACAGTGTTTTAGATATGTATTTTGCACAGAAATAAAGCAAAACAACTGGATTAAAGCATTTAGTGGACTGATTTGGCTTGTTCTCTGCTACATGAAGTCTGTGTTTGCAGTCAAATCAAAACTTTATTGTCAAACTTTAAGAAAACATTAATTACATTTGCTAAAAACTATATCAATACTTGGTAAAATGTTGGGTATTAAATGCTATAATCAGTTATAAGACCGAACTGGAAAGCTGGGAACGCGATATGTCATCCACAATGGCTCCAAAGAAAAACATGGGACAAAAATAAGTTATTAAAACTGTCTGCTATCCTGTATTTCATTTCTATATGGGAATGTATTCAACCCTCATGGGTAAACCACAAGCTCCCAACTCAACCTCAGAGTGGGTTTAAATCCAAGGCCAGAGTCTCAAAGAAATATTCTCAAAATCCCTCAGGAAATTTGAATTTGTGTAATCAGCCATAGATCTACATCTCTCCCTTTTCAAATCGTTTGCTACCCCAGAAAGAGTCTGAACCAACACTAATCCTTCAACTCAATCTTTCGCTGTCCAATGAGACCAGACCATCCTTAGCTGCTGTCAGATTTTATTTATGAGATGTGGTGGTCAGTCCCTTCCCACAGTCCTGCAGCTTTTCCACAGGGATGGAGAAAACGGGGTTACGAACCAATATGTGTGGCAGGCTATAAAATATAAAAATACCACATACTCCTCTGTTTTGGATGAAGATTAAATAATGCATTCCCCTGTTGATGTCAGCATCAAATAAAGCTGTCGAGTCTCTCACCGCTGTCAGGCCTGTTGTGGGTGCCGCACTGAGGGATGTTGGTGCAGAACATCCTGCGGACTCTTGGGTCTGTAGTGAAGCACCAGGGGGATTCTTGACCATCTGGATTCCGACAGTAGTTCAATCTCAAGTCCCTGGAAAACAGAGAAAGTCATCCCGCTGTTCACTCAGATGAAAGTGCGCACCGGTGGAGGAGAGTGATGAATTTTCTCATGTGAGTTCTGACTCACTTGCATGGGTAGGCTTGAGGCAAAAAACTGTGGTTATGGGGATACTGGGAATCCCACCGCTGGCAGAGGATTCCACTAGGTGTCATGTCCACCGTTCCCCTGTAGCCCTCTCCTCTGCCCTCGTAGCACTCACTCGTTTCCACCAGAGTACTTTTAGGAGGCGTTTCTGTGGAAGAGAGTAGCATGTTCGGTGAGAACAAAAAGGTAAGTGTAACTGATTTTGCATGCAGTCCAGGTTTTTTTTTCTTCTTCCTATCAATATCAGGATTTACAGGATTTTGAATAAACAAACGAAAGAACCACAGCAAAACTATTAGGGTGGAGCTTCTCTTACACTAACCACCTCAACAAGCTCTTCCTCTCATCAAAAGCATGTTTCTTTTTCCTTTCAAGCATTTAGTCTAAATCACACGCCGTGCTGCTCTATTGTGTTCTTTTCTCTTTGGTTCCACCTCAATCCTTCTTTTCAAACCTCATCCAATTTATTAAGTGTCATTCAGTGTCTACCTTTGGTGCTTTGCTCTTTAGCTGTAGCTCCACTTCCTCTAAAACTCAATGTTTTTGTATAAAAGGGAAAAGAATCCCCGAATTAGGACAAACCATTAGAAACAGTAGTTGGATCGGATTAAACCCATGAGAAAATGATTACAGTAAAATCGTTTTTTATTCACAGGCACAAAATTCAGATGATTTTAAACACAGGGTAACATTGATTTCCTTCATCTTCAGTAAAAAGAATTAAAGTATTGCAAAGTATGCTTTAGAGTGAGGTCATAATGTGACTGACAAGTCCCCGATATGTTTTGTGGTTCTCAAGCGGATTTCCGCTGATTTCATTTTCCAAGGAACAAGATGGTGACAGCCAACATGCAGAACCCGCAGCTTTTAAGTGGCAGTCCACAAACCAGAGTTACAACAGAGTTTGGCTCGATTTTTGTCATCGCATCTCAAGAAAGTCAGTGTTTATTTTGATTTTCCGGCCATGTTTGCCCACTGTCAAACACGTTCTTTTCAGTGGCCTTTGGAGCACATGGGCTAAATTAAAACTAAATAGAAAAAAATGTGATTTATACACTTTATTCTAGTATGTTTTTTTCCATATGCGTCACTCTCACCTCACAAACGGGGAAGGATTAAGGACATGTAACCAATGCAGACAGGCTCTAAACAACTAACAAATTATATCCCTGAGAGATGAACCCACACACAGGTCAGATGCTGTTCCAGAAAGCCATTAGGTTTTATCAGTAGGAGAATAAAATAAATGCTTAAATGCACAAATTAAAAGTACATGTAGTATCTGCACTGAGAATTCTCAACAATGTAAAGCTGAAAATGTTTTCTTAGATTCTTTCACATAATTAAGGAAATTGCCCCTAATGGCAGCAATGTCCTGCATGGTGGCAATGTAGATATTTTAGAGGAATGCAGTGTTCAGTGATCAATTCACTGCAGTTACAGCAGTGCTGACTGTGCACATAAACTGACTCAAAAGATTCCAGCAGATTCAAAAATTGTTTAAAACATGACTGTATGGAGAACAAAGGCAGGAGCAGTGGTTAAAGGTGTCCTTGCTCCAAAGTCATCAACAAAATGCTTGATTTGATGGAGAATGCAGATGAATCATTAAAGCTTTATATAGCGTCATTTAACAGCAGTTTTGATGCAACAATGTTTTACAATAAAGTGTTCATTGCTAATAAAGCATTTCAAGCTTCATGTATGACTAGTTGCTTCATTGATCACATCTTTACGAAATACAAATGGCCCCAAGAAGCTGTGGTGGACCTCTGTTCTGTTCAGTTCTGTAAGTTGTAGCATTTCCAGAAACATGTTTCTGCCACAATAACCATGTAATGTGGAAAAAATATACAGTAAAGGTTTAAAAGTTAATGCCATATTTTATGAATCACTGTGAAATTTTGAGGATTGTTGCAGAAATCTGCTTTGGAAGAGGGCCTGCTTGGACTAGCTGTTAGCATGTTTGAGCTAGCATGTAAATAGGTGTTTTCTTTTTACTTCTTGAGAAGTTCCATAAGGTTTCAACATTCTCTGAATACTGCTCTCCATAACTTTCACACAAAATGAAGCTCTCACAATAATGTTGAATATAAAAACGTAGCCTTGAAAATACTATTCCACTTGACCAAACTGAGTGCTGCGAGACCAGTCCGGAAAGTTCTTGAGCCTTCATCGAGTACAGTATTTTCCCTCCAGCAAAGACATTTTGAGCTCAAACTGTTTCCTCTTATACTTAATTTAGAGCCCAGTTCCTTTGCCACACAATGCAGGACTTTAACCCCCAGCTGTCAACAGCAAACGGCTCAGCATGTAACAGACAATTTTCTCTGACTGCAGCCAAATCAGTTGGCCCAAAAAGCATGCCGTTTCCTCAACCCCAGGTCCTCCGGTAACATGAGAGCCACAAACATTCCTCTATTTAAATCAGGATATTCATTTTGCTTTCACACAAAAACCTGAATGAGTATCTAGTGATCTCTACAGGAAATATTTAGTGCATTAATGCCTTTGACATGATGAATGCTTTAATAGCAGATATGTCTTCACTACGTGGTTTCAACAGCCATCATGTGAGTTTAGTGGACAAAAAGAGGAACTAGGCTGACTCTGCAGATGGAGAAACAAGGCAGAACAGCTTATCTCTTCCACTTCTCATCAGAGAAAGACCACTCATTACAGACAAGTTCATTAACCCTGAACATTGTGCATATACAAAAAAAAGCAAACTTTTTTAACCCATCCAATGAGTCTAAAAATAGTTTTGCACCAGTTTAACAGTAAACAACAGATGGGGTTGTGCCAATGGAACGCTTCTGTCCTCTTTGCCTTGTTTTGATTAAGACTAACTGGGTCGTAAACTTGGTCTGTTACCAAAAAACTCCCATATCAAAGAGAAAGTGAGAGAGAAATGGAGTGCACAGGGTGGAAGACAAATTTTAAAAGGGGACAAATCAGAGGGAAACAGTGAATCACTGGGTCCACATGGATGGGTGCCATCAAGTAAACACGGTCCCAGGACTGCTGATGACTCTTGCAGGTGAACAGACCAGTCACAGATGCAAGAGAAAGAAGCTGGAGCCCAACAATTACACCCATTTTACTAGTTGTAGCTTTTTGACAGTGGTTGCAACTTTGACTCGCCGGTTTTTGGGGTCAACTAGCTCAACTCTAGCCGTGACAAGTCTTAGACATGAACTGCACCACTTAAACTGTAAGGTGTGATGAAAGCAGTCTGCTGGTGTTATATATGACCCTGGTGTGTCTGTGTGTCTTACAGGAGGTTAGTTTGGGGAAGTAACTGAGCTCTTTGCAGCTTGACTACCAAACCTATGAGCTGGCAAAGAACAATAAACAACAGGTCAGCGGGGCAGGGAAGAATAAACGTTCTGGCAATCGGAGACGACATGAGAGAGAAACTAATCTAAGAGGGGGAACACTGCATGTGTTCTTTTATAGCATCTGTCAACACAACGGAGCAGACAGGTATAATGAATGAAACAGGAAGTTGTAAATTCTAGTTCTGTCAGTCAGGTATGACTGACTGAGTGCATCAAACTTGCACTGAGTACAATCAAATTCCTCATGAGAAAAACATACTGTATATGTGACTTGGTATGCACAACGGTTAATGCACTCAACCACATTTACAAAC
This sequence comes from Callopanchax toddi, assembly GCA_006937965.1. Classification (NCBI taxonomy): domain Eukaryota; kingdom Metazoa; phylum Chordata; class Actinopteri; order Cyprinodontiformes; family Nothobranchiidae; genus Callopanchax; species Callopanchax toddi. The sequence goes on along the minus strand of SSNR01000430.1, from coordinate 157,462 downwards.
AAATATGCCTTCGGGCTTACCACAGACTTTGATGTTGCAGTACTCCCATGGTGTGTTTGGATCTGTGGTGAAACACCAGGGTCTGTGACGTCCGTCTGGGTTCCTACAGTAGTTATCATCTAGACCCTTATCGGGGTACCTAGCACAAAACATAATCATGTTATGAAGAGAAATCTGACCTGAAAGTGACATCTTCGTCATAAAAGCACAGCATAAAACTGGAGAGATGATTCATAATTACACTCAGCTGACAAATTAATTGCTAATTCTGGATAGATGCCAGCTGGTAATCGGTTTAGAGCTCAGGGGAAAGAGCAGGATAATATGTTGCACCACTACAGGTGTTTAACAGTAAGTCAACCCACATCCCTTCAGGCTTGTAGCCTCCAAACGTGCAAGATCCAGACTGAGGGTCCTCTCATTACATTAGCCGTGTGAGCAATCTGGGACCTGGTTTACACAAACAGTGGGATGATTAAGGACGTGTTAACGATTCGCTGCTAATCCAGACCACCTGCCACCCAGATCGCTGGAACCGTCTTGACACGGACACACATACTTGACACGCACACACACAAGCTAAGAATGTGTAAGGAATACTTCTACAGAATGAAATAAATGGCCTGCCTAATTCAGAAATGAGGGGCTTTCCCAGCATACCCCTGTTTAAAGCACACACTTGCTTAATGAATTCTCACGGCATTCCGTGGGGAAAATGAGTTCACCGGCTGACTCGAAACCACATCATCTCCTGAGTGTACGACAACCACGTGGGATAAAATCATCAACATACTCTCCAGCTTTCTGATGATAAATTCATGGGCGTAGATTTGGCATGGACAGAGGTGACGTGTCCCCACCAGTACCCAGCAATCACTGAAGTGTCCCCACCAATAATTCAATCCAAGGGTGCAGAAATAGCGCTGCATCCCAACCAATAACACGTGCAGCCCAGCGGACCAGGTGCTGTGCTGCTGTGAGTCCGTGGATAGACCTGTGTTGCGCTGAGCTGCTTACGCTGATGGCACTTGGTTGTGGACTGGGCTGGACTGGCCATCGGGCATTTTCCCGGTGATGGTAGCTTTGGGCAGGTCCGGGACCCAGGACGAATCGCTTTAATCTACACTTCCTACCCGCCCTCAAGAGCAAATCTACGCCATTGGATAAATGCACATGACAGTTTTAAATGAGAGTGTGGAGGGTTCACCTCTTGGGGTGGTACAGGTGTTTATGTGGTTCTTCCAGGTCCCACCGCTGGCACTCTTTTCCACTTTCTGTCTGGTCCATGGGTCCTCGGTAATCTTCCCCGTTACAGTTCATACACTCAACTGCATAACAGCAAACATAAAACGAACAAGATGTCAAACTTGGGTGGAAAAAGACTCATTCAACAACAAAATAAACAATAAAAAACATGCGTCACATGAATGACTCCAACACTCCAAGTTCAAGCCTTCTTATTGCAGAATATTAACCAAATACAACACCTTGATAATAAACTACTGAACAGAGCTCCGTTGTAGTTTATTGCATGTGAGCACAAACTGTGTTCGACTAATGAGAACAACAACGTTTATTGAAGCAGAGGCCGCCATTCGCTACATGGTTAGTAGTGTAAACAACATAAAGGATGCCTATTAGAACCAGATGTTGGTGAGCCCACTCCTGAGATGACACAACACATTTATTACTACTGGCTGCTGGTGTTTTTCTGCTCGTGCGTGCCATGTTTGCGTCTGTTTCCTATTAATACCGGTTAATTTTTTGGACAAACCCCTCCAGTCTTTTTCTTTTTTTCAGACAGAGCACAGGCTTTCTATCAAAATAAAATGTCATTATCTTTGTTGTTCAGCTTGTGATAACCCAGTGGGACGCCATGTGCGAGTTGGAGAACATTCGTCTTATCAAACCACAACCCAGTTGTTCATTAAAGCGATCCGGTGTTGTGAATGGAGGGAAACAACCCCTCTGACAGCATGAGTCCCTGAAGATTAGATAACAGGTCATTATCATCCCCTCCTTCAGGAAGATGTCAGCGCCTGACAGTAATATTTTGGGATGTAACATAAAGACTGAGACACAATAACAGGGCTTTCCTTTTATCACAACCACATGTTAGCCACAGGGATGAACACAATGTCAAGAAATGTATGTAAATGAGGCAGCATCGACGTCGATATCCTGTAACGTTTCAAAACTTGCTGCTCAAGGTTCAAATCTGGGTCTGATGGAAAGAGAGGGAATCAAAAACGGAGCAGTACACCTGGAAACGGCTACAACTCGCCTCAGCAAGTAAACAAAACCTGTGCACCGCATAAAATGGACCACAGACAGTTAAAGAAACAAAACTTAGTCTTATTATGGGATTTTGGGGAAATTTGCTGCAGCTCATTTCAGATGGTCAAGCTTAAATTAATGTAACAATTTACAAAGTGAGATGGAATTATTTCAAGATGAATGTTCACATGCAGAAGTATGTTGTGTGTGTGTTACCTACCCTGTGAACACTGCGGTATGCCACAATCCTGGTGCCGGAGGTGTGGCCTGGGGTCGGTAGTGAAGCACCATGGACCAGCGGTGGAGTTGTCTGGGTTGCGGCAATAGTTCTCTCTGAGGTCCTTCTTCCTGTACCTTTTAGACATGAAGCTGTTGAGAGCAGTTACAACAACGTGGATCAGAACCAACAGGAAACTATCGAAGCAGTCGAGCAGAGCAAAACCCTTCTTTGTAAAAGCATGACAGCCGAATTCACGTTGTGGTATTTAATCTCAGTGAGAAGGAAGGCCTGTTGGTCATTTACAAGAAAGCTTCTGCCTGGCAGAACGTCGCCTGTCAACAAGCTCAGTAAAGTAAACAACCTAAAACGTTAGCAAACGCCACGCTGAAGGATTGAGTCATCAGTGACATGATATTGTTAATAACAGAAAGCATGGCGATAGTATTTTCCAGTGAGGTCTGGACTTAACGTAGTATAAACACACTGACAAATGACTCATATCTTTTGCATCAGGCGAGCATATGGCTGTGGTCACCAGCTGTGGTGATGGACACAGTCAATGTCGTTTTTTGGGGCCGGGCTGTATTTTTCCATGATGATGAAATGATAAAAGCTCTGAAAAGTTTATCTTTGGGCAGTGGGTAATGACAGGTACGGAGACGAGAAGGTCTCTGTGAGGAAATCATAAAAGAAAAGGAACCTCTCACTGATAAAAATGCCATTTGTTCTTGAGTATGTGTCCACGTCAGAGTTTTCCATGCCTATAAGCTGACTGATAAAAACATACAGAGGGTCTGGGTTTAATTAGCTCATTTGTAGAGGTATTATTAGTAGTCTGAAAAGGCAGGTTCACTGGAAGTACAAACGTTCATACCAGCTTTGATTTATGTGAAACTGCAGCAGCACTACAAAGCCTTTCAAAGTCAGTTAATACTTCTGAGGAGAGAAGACAAGTCTTTTTTATTCAATTTCTCCCTTTTCTGGAACATTTTATTACTCACTGGGAGTATTTTCTACACCATTTCAATCATATTCACAATAATAGCAGGATGTCAAACTTGTCTTGGCTCTCTATTTTTTTATTTTTTTGCTGTTTCCTTCTTTAGGGTTCCTTCTCACACCTGTCCTGCATCTGCCAATCACACAGCTGTTTCTCATTCACCAATCACTCTCAGTGTGATGGAAAAAATGAGTAATGGGTCAAGCTGCTCTTTCCATGGACAAAGCTCTCCAGCAAAGATGGGGTCCATGCATGTTTGATAAGCTCTCTGAACCTATACAGATCACATTATCTTAATATCTGAAAAGAAGACAACTTCTGCTGCCTGGAATGTCTGATCTAACCAACATCTCTTTATATTCAATTTAATTAAAAGCAATCAGCTTGGTCCTTCTTTCACAACTCCTTCTAAATTCATGCTTGCACACGTCTTCATGCATTTGACAAAACTGCCATGGATTTGAAAACTAAACTGAGGACTATAGCCTCAGTTTTTTCCAGATAAATGGCAAATTTTAGATATTTTTGCTCCCTCTCAGCCCACTAGTAACTTTGGGTAATACTCAAATACTTTTTATTACTCTCACCAAAACAAAATCAAGCACAAGTAAGTTGTTAGGTTGCTTTTTGGGAGGTGTTTTACAGGTAATTTTTCTTTTTCCAAAAGTTTTTTGTCCAAAATAATGATCCATTGTGAAGAAAATGCATAAAAATAGCGACTTGCTCTAAGTGAAAGCTTTTGGATATCGTTATTTACTGCAAATGGAGAGTCTATAAGGTATAAAGTTTATAGTCCAGACATTATTTGTATTCAACTGTGGTTAAGAGTACTATTTTTCTCTTCCTCATAAAATAAACTGTATTCCTTGTGGAGAGCTTGTGCTTCTCACAAATGATTCAAGGCTAATTTCACTGTCATTTTTTATTAGCTTGGATTTTTGGTTTGAGAGACCATCTAAATTGTTTCTTACAGTTTAAGTAAATGCTTTCTATTAGACACTATCCTAATTACTGACACACAATTGTCCACACATATACACATCCACACATAGATAATAAAAATAACCATTGCCAGGAATGATGTGTGACTCTGTGAAGTGTTACAATGAGGTCACTGCTGATGAATGACTGCTCCCTGGAGCGTAATCAACCTCTAATATATCAAACCAGTACTCGCATACGAACTAGCCTCTAGCTACCAGCTAATTGCATCTCTTCCAGTCCAACACTAACATTAACAGCAGCTTATAACACCATACTGTTTGACACTGAGGTGAAAAGTACATCAGATTCTTACTTGTGTTCATGAGGTATTGGAGAGGCCCAGGCCTGGCACAGGATCCCGCTCACTGTCACTGACCTCCGCCCTCTGTAGCTCTGACCTGTCCCAACAATGCATTCCCTTACATAGTCTGAAAAAGAGGCAGAAATAGAAAGACAGTGAGGCAAAATGACAAAACTGGGTAACAGTATGAAAATGTGATGAGTTAACAAGCTGATAACCATGTTTTTACAAAAATCCAGTGGAGATAATGAAGAAAACAGAGCGAGGGAGTTACAACGCTGAGCTGAACAAGGAGGTGACGCTGCCAAAAGTCAGATCTGTTTTCCTAATCAGGAGTGTCTGGATTGAGTGAAAAATAGCTCCACGGCCTCAGTTTGCTGTCTTTGTCAGTTGCACAGAAGTGGGGCAGGGATTTCCAGTGTTTACACAAACGCCACTTAATTATGGAAAATGAAGCATGACACGCCGCGGCACAATAAACACAACAACGGTCCTTGCCCTTCCTTGCCTCTTCCCTGAAGAATGCCATCGTTACAAGCATCAAATCCCTCCGCAGACTGCAATCAATCAATAAATCAGTGTGGTTCTCCTAAACACCCTTCATACCCTGACACAATGCAAACTGCTCCCACCGGAATAAAGATTATGCAGAGAGGATTTCTGTTGTGATCGACCGGAAGAAACCAGCTGATCCCGATGGAAGCCAACAAAGAGATAACAAGAACAGCAGAGGGCACCTTTCTTTTGATAGAGTTCGTAGTTGGGGTTTTGATGGCTTTCGGCCCCTGATGAGTTTCTGTCAAATGAAAGCCACTGACACTTCCTGTTTTTATGATCATAGAGGAACGATCTGAAAAAAAAGAAGAGAAGACAGATAAGTATTAATATATTTGACTATTTAAAGCAATTTACAACCAAGCGCAGTTAAGATATTCAAAGATGAGGTCTGCAAAACCATTGTAATTATTATTGTATCAAAATATTTGTAAACAAATTAGGTGGCAGAAGCAATGAATTCATTATAATTTAAAGTTTTAGAGTTGTTGCATTTGATCACACTTGACAGGTTTGATAACTGACATGCATTCTGGGAAATCTACTTTGCATAGTATGAAAAATGTTATAATACCATCTCTGTGAACAAACCTGCAGATGAACGGGAGTCTCTTACTGCGGCTGCAGGTTTTAGCGCATTTGGTCAAGCCGAGCTTCCTGCTTTTGGTCAGGTGGGAGGAATCAGGGTTTGCTGCAACCAGTTGGGTGCCATCAGATTTCTGGTAGTCTTGGAGTGCATTTCTTCTGCTCTCTAATAATGACACTAAATGGACAAAATAATTTACCAATACAATTGCACATTATGGTGCAAAACTGAAAAGACCTGATCTGTTAGTTCATACTGTATGTTCATTTGACTTGTGTGCTTCTCCTCCTCGTGACCTACAGCATTTAAGGTAATGCTCTTTTACCATTAGTGAAATCATGTATAGTATGTGCTCTGGGAGGCAATACAAACATGACACACAAGTTTTACAAAATGAGAGGAAATCCACTTTAAATTCATCAACATGTCTCAGGTTCTCGGTTTCTTTGTAAAAGGTTACTTAGCATTAAAAAGGAAACTCGTGTCATCCCCTCCTTTCCCTTTTTGCCAAAAATTCTAATATATGTCAGTATGTATTTTAGCCATTTTAAGGTGGTCTTCTTCAGCAACAAACATAATACTTTGTTGTTTAAATGGTTTTATATAGACACATGATGCATACAGTGCTCTAAAAAGTAATTCCCCCCTAAATAATTATATTATTTTGCTTTTTGTCACTTAAATGTTTCAGATTAGCAAGCACGTTTCTATTGCCAGACCTGAATACAAACTAAAGTTTTCCAAAGATGATTATTTAAGGGAGCAAGCTGTCTAAAACAACCTGGTCCTGTATGAAGAAGTAAAGGACCCTGAAACTTAACTGTGTAACACACTGAGTGGCAACAGCTGCAATCAAGCATGACTTGTTATGAGTCTCTCACAGTGATGTGGATGGACTTTGACCTGCGTTTCTTTGTGGAGTTGTTTTAATTCAGCCACATTAGACGGTTTGCCATGAATGGGATTTTTAAGGTTAAAGGTAAAAAATTAAGAGCAGATTTAATAATTGCAAGTCCTCCAGATCCTGAAGCAGCAAAGAAACCCCAGACCATCACACTACCACCACCATGTTTGACTGTTGGTTTGATGGTTTTCTAAAATCCAGTGGTAGTTTCACAGGACACACACCTTCCATATAGTTCACTTTTGTCTTGTCAGTCCACAGAATATTTTCACAAACGTCTGGGGGGTAATCATGATGTTGTTTGGCACATGTGTGACAGACCTTTATGTTCTTTTTGGTTAGCTTAAGTTTTGGCCTTGAAACTCTCTCATGGATGCTTTTTTGCCCTCATCTCTTTCCTATTGTTGAACATGACCTCTGACATTGAACATAACTGAGCAAAGCCTGCAGTGCTTTAGATGTCATGAGTTCTTGGAAATCTTTTAGCGTACCTCATGTTGTCAGACAGGTTCTATTGAAGTGATTTCTTAATACTAAAGGTCTGGGAGTAATCAGGTCTGGGTGAGGCTAGTGAAATTGAACTCAGCTTTACAAATATTGTGGTTAATGACTGTTAATTCATTATTTGACTAGGAGACCAAATATTTTTCACACAGGGTGCTTTGTTTTGCCCCCCCCCCCCCCCCTTAATAATAAATGCAGTCATAATTTAAAAACTTTTTAAAGGTTTGTTGGATATTAAAATTAGTTTGCTTTAAGATTTTTTTAAGTATTGTAAACAGCTTTCAGATTAAATGCTTTGCTGTGTTCAGGTGAGGTGAGTCAAATGAGGTGAGGTGGATTCGGGTGTCAACCTTAAAAACTGGAACTGGCCCAAAAGTTTCACATTTTTATCTCGAGTGTTAAAGCATTGAAACATCTCATTGAGTTGGAACTACAAAACGCCTGTATTTAGATGACTGACACTTGATAAAAAAATTTTTATGGAACAATTATTTATTTAACCTACTCTTTAAATATATTTTTACCCCACCATCCGGTCAGGTACATGTCCCAGTGCAGCGTCCTGCGCCCTGAGAGCGCACAAGTTGGGACTCCAAAGTCACTGCTGGGAAAATGTCAGTTTTCTGTTTGTTTGTTTTTTATTCTGTGTACGTTAACACATCCTTCCAAAAAAGAAAAATCACGTGAATGTCCGAAAATAACCAACTCCCAAGTCAACAATCATAAACTACCGCCTTAACAGTTGCGCTGTTTATTTGCGTGCGCCTGTTTTAAAGACGCTCTTTCCCAGATGCGTCAAATCTTCAACTCTTTCCTAGATAGTGAAGGGTCTGCCATCAGAATGAATGACAGTCATAATGAAGAAACGCTCACGCACTCATGTTTGGCATGCTGCGCTGCATGGAGCGCAAACCTGTGCGCCACACACTCCAGCAGCCTGAATAGTTCCCACAAAAACTTACCAGAGTATGAAACGACAAAGAGTCCGAGAATGAGCCTGTAAATCCACATGATCGCCTCGTCCCAGAGCAGAGATCTGAGAGACAAGCAGAAACGCAGCGCTGCTTCCACCGCCGCACAACTGATGCGTCTCCTCTCTAAAGTACTTCGTCTCCTCCTTCCCTCGCCTCCCCTCTCTCCCTTCTCCTCACCCCCTCCCATCAGCTCTGTGTAACGCGCGTACGTGCATCTGTCTCCTCGTTTGACTCGTGTTGTTGTTGTTTCCTGGCTTTATCTCACGATTAACATGAATTACCAGAACTTGATTATAAGAAGAGCAAAGTCTTCAGGGTGCTTGAATCAAATGTTCCATTTATCCCCCCCTCCCCCCCCCTCTCTCTCTCTCCCAAAACAAATGGGTCAGATCCTGAAATAATAATGGTTTATTAGGAAGTGATTCTCAGATTTAGCAGCACAATAACAAGCTGAGACTTTTACCTTCTATGGCTAATTATAATCATTAAAATGAACTAATGAAGCAAACGTAATTATAAAACACACAGCTATATTTATATCAGTTAAACTATTCACACAGTAAGGGTGCAGATATTTTGCATCCCTGGCGTTTGGTCTTATGAACCATCTAGAGAAATGGTTCCCAAACATTTCATTTTCAGATCCACATAAAAGAAAAAAAAGTTTTCTTTTCATTAAAAAAAAACTTTACGAAATCTCTGACGATCACTTCAGTACCCCGGGTCCTGATCTCATCTTTGGGATCCACTACTGTAGTTGAATGGGGAACAGGACAGTCACCTGAGGACGTATACTGGTCTCCTAAAGGTCCAAATTACAAAAGTACCCACAGTTGATCAGAATCAGATTTAAGTGTAAAGGAAAACTCAAGGAATTTGTTTCCGGCTGTCGGGAACCACACTGCACAGATTCAATCACGTAGAACTAAATCAGCAGATCCTTTAGCAGATCAAACTTCCTTGTTGCTGCAGGAAGTACATTCTAGCTTTTTGATATACTCTCCCACTTCAAGTCCTGGGAAATACCCAGGAACTTGAAGGTGTCCACAGGGGCACGGGGCAGTTGGATATGGTGAGGGGGAGCAGTGCTGGTAGATGTCTCCTAAAATCCACTGTCACCTCCACAGTCTTGAGCAGGTTCAGCTCCAGGTTGTTCTGACTGCACCAAAGACCCAGATGTTCAACCTCCCCACGGTATGCAGACTCATCATTGTCCTGGATGAGTCTATTGACCGTGATGTCATCCGCAAATTTGAGGAGTTTGATAGTCAGGTCTGTGGAGGTGCAGTCGTTGGAGTAAAGTAAAAAAAGCAGTGGAGAGAGGACACATCCTAGGGGGGTGCCTATAGTGGTGTGAGTGTCGGAGGTGACCTCTCCTGTCCTCACCTGCTGTTTCCTGTCTGTCAAGAAGCGCAGGATACAATAACACGTGCAAATGCTTTACTGTTTGTTTTTTACAAAACAATTATATGCTAATCTAAACTTGGTGCTTCATGACCCATATTAGGTTTCTGATGCTAAATTTAGAAGTCATTGTATTAAGGTAAAGCATTAAACAAGACTGAAGACTTCTGGAAGCCTTTCTGGGCGAACAAATAATCATTTAGTTGGTGGAATTAAAGTTTAACATTTGATATGAAGTCATCACTGATGCATTATGATTATCTTCATTTCAAACTTTTCTTTTTCAAACAAAACTCATGCCGATTCATGAGTTCCTATTCACTTAGTCATCCAGCAGCCTTTCACTCACTAATCCTGTTGTGTCAGTCCATCTTGTTTTCTCCTAAGCTCACTAATCAACACATCATTCCAAATAAAACGGATATCGGCACCCACTTGTCAGCGGCAGGAAACTCAATAGGGGCCTGAGGACGGCAGGACAGTTGTTTATGCTGCCTTACGTCTTCCCTCTGGCCTATAGGATGAACTCACTGATGGGAGGAGGAGGGTGGCAATCGATGAGTGCCACTTCTATTTCCAGTGATGACAGCATAGCATGAAATGTAGCCACCCTCATTTCTCAAGCAGCTCTGATGCAGCAGTTTTTCAGCATCATTGCAGTCCTTCAATAACAACATGGAGCATGGTATCAATATCAGGTTATTTATTAAATCCACAGATTTACAGCAACAATGTGTAGATTTCTAACATAGTTTTAGTACAATCACACCATGTAGGCAAAACAACGCAAAGGAAAGGATGGATAAATACGTAGGAGGAGACAGACTTCATCCCTGTCTGGTTTGGTGAGTAATGGTCTCGTGGATTGCTGTGAGGACTGCAGCGTTCCTTATAGTAATAAAGAATCAGCAATGAGTCAGAGACTTTCACTGAAGCAACGCACAAGTTTTTCCTTTACTTCTTCTTCGCTTCTTCCTCTTAACATTTAAAACACACATTGCTTCGTGCATCCACAGTCACAAACACCTCACACTTAACAAGCTGCAGATGACTGGATGACCTTCACCAGTTTGAGCTTGCGACAAAAAACTCCTCATCACCACAATCTCATTACTGACTCTGCCAGAGAAGAATCCAGTGGGTGTTTACGCTGCGTCTGCGAGGCTTCTGCTAGGAGATGGAAATGAGAGAAACCCAGTAGCCCTCCGTCACCATTCGAGACTCCTAACATCTGCAGCTGGTTATTGCCAGAAACTTCATATCTGATAATGAAAGGAGGAAGTTCTATGCAAGATGGAGATGATATGGAGTGTGAAGAAGAAGCTGGTATGTGCATGCATTGCGGATTTGGACAAAGGATTTTCTGTATAAGAAGGAAGTGCAAAATGGAATAGTGCAGTAGCGGATGGTGTATTTGCATGCACATTTGTGGAATGTGTCTAGTATTTACGGACTTCCTGCTGATTTGTTTGGGACCTTTGTGCACATTAGTGCTGAGAAATAATACTTTTCAACACAAGTGGGTGTACGCAAATGTGCACGTGTGCAAATTTCAGTCTGCAGCAAAATAGCTGATCTTCTCTATGACCTTGGATCACTTTCTTTCCAGACATTAGTCATACAGCATGAATTTATGTATTCAACCATGGAAAGTTTATAAAAGGTAGAAACAGAGTCTAAACAGTCTGTTAGTTTGAGAAGGAGACAGTGAGAGGTTAAATGAAGAGGATCTCAGATGTGAAGGTGCATAGCAGAGGTGGCTCAGCTGCTTGAATCCACTTGGAGGAAGATGTGTGGATGTGCATGTGTGTGGGGTAAATGATGGAGTGGTGGGGTATGCCCCGAGTGGCGGGGAAGGCCCTGTGAACACAGATACTGTGTCAAGTGATCCTCCTTTAAACAAACACACACTTCCTGTTGTCAGTGACTGCAGTTGCAGCCTCTGCTAGTAATGGAGGTCTGTTGACATTTACAAGCAACACAAACAAACTGAGTGACCACACATTCTGCCTGTAAAATCACTTTAACAAATGGAAAAAGGAAATTTAGTTCAACATCTAATATTCTTTCTATCTTTTATTGCTGTCCAGATTATCCATTTGGTTTTGATTGCATTTCTTTGGGGGCGAAAAAGCTTAAAAATGCGAGTGTTTCACCATCCAGAATCATAATTATGTATATTTGATGATTGCATCACCAAATACATCCCGATATTTACAACCAAGCATTCATTCAATGCCAGTTTTAAGCTAAGATCACATCATGTTGAGAAAAGATGAATTATAGCTAATTTGGTCATATTTTGAAAACATGTAAAATTTCTAGAAATATCACAAGATCTTATGCCATCTGTTTGCAGCATGTTGTATATGACTCTCAACACACACTCCACATTAACTGGTATCTGTAAATTTGTGGACTTCTACACGTTTATGACTAAGACTCGTATGCTGTGGCAGCCGTCTTGAACTTTAACTACTTTTAGATGCACATGATTACTCACTGAGAAAAACACCTGTCCAGTGGTTCATGATGTATTTTGGTACCGGTGGACTCCAGTATTAGGCAAGGATGTTGCACAATGTGTATTTATTGTTATTATCCCTGCACATAGTCATGTTTTGTTGGCAGGATATAGACAATTTCATGTTTTCTAATGTAGGTTGTCTGTGGCAGCCACCTTAACAGACAAATGAACACAAACAAAACATTATTTTGCTCTCAAGAGTTCTATGAAACTGCATGAGGTTTAAGAAAGTCAGTATGCACCATCAATTTTTATCTCTTGGATGATTTACTTTCCAGAGGCTTGTCTCATTCTCTGCTATTGATCACTGAAAGCAGAGGACAAGCTCTTACTGATGACTCATTTAATAGTTGTGAGTCACTCCTTCGGTTGTTACGTCTGCAGAACAGTTGAAATTGAATGTTTTCAGTTTTGTTAACCGCACATTTTTTTTCTCCTTTCATCATAAGTGACTTATGTGTGTAAAAATGAACAATGAATATCCTGAAGTCTTCTTATCAGCAACTTTTCAAACGCACAAGCTTGATTAATACACTTCCTTTAAAGTCTTAATACACTAAATATTGTTTTAATAAAGTGAAACACACTCAGTTCACAGAGATCTGCCCTCTTTCTGTCTTTTGTCCGCCCCTCCTTCTGTGTTTATGGGTGTTGCTGTGAACATTTGAGGCCAAACCCTCGAACAATTCATGTATAAAATGGCCTGGTGAGTTTGTATATCTACACAAAGCGTGACTGTTTAAATGGCACATCCTTTAGAATAAAAAGTGTCCGAAAAACACATCAACATCCTGTATGCGACCTATTGTGCTGGCCCTTTGACAGTCTCACCAAACAGCACAGCACTTATATAAACTATACACATAAGTAAGTAATGGTTACACTTTTTTTTGCAGTTGTCTGGCATTTAAAGGATTAGTAGTTGCATCATCGCTGATTCTAACATATTTAATGCTCTGAATTTTAAGCTACAACACTCTCTTAACATTGTTAACCTTTTATTGATAAAAGAAAATAACCACCTCATGGCTGCAGCAGGAAACCAATCACAAAAGGAAAAAAAAAGTGGCAGCAGGTCTTAAAAATGTGCATAAACCCAGTGTTCGCTTATTTATTACACATCTGCAAACAGTCAGCTTGTCTTTTCTGCTTCTCGCTACTAATTTGCACCCATATGATTCACACAGGACCGGAGATGCACTGGGGAGGAGAGGCGGTGGGTAAAATCAAAGCTACATTTCATCCCGCATGTTTCTGCGTCAGGCCTCATTCATGTAATTAGCATGTTGATGGTGAACATGGCATGCAGAGCAGACAGGACGCCAAACAGCCTTCAGAGCCTACCTGAGTGACTTGCCAGAACTTCACACTTGGGAAGCTGAAGCATGATGAACAGTTTGAACACCCACATTTAAAGACTCGCACACAGGCATGTTGTGTAAAGTCTTTTGGCACCAGCTGCTACATTCGTACAGCTTCCTGCCCCTCTTAGCGGAGGGCCTGCACGGTAAGGTAGCCTCAAATGCCTACAACACTAACCAGGTTCACATTTTTCCTCTCCATGGCTTTCCATCTTATTTTCCTATTTTTTTCTAACATGTTTGTCTTCATCGATCTAGAACAGCTCAGACGCCCTGAGATTTTGCTTTAAGCATCCATGGTTGAGCTTTGGATTGTAGCAACCTTCGTTTTTTTCTATCACTTTGAGTAATCATAGGTTTGTATGAATGAATACCTCTGACTGCACAGTGTGTTTAAACTCAAAGACATGCTGGATGGTGAACATGACAGTTCAAATATCTAACATGTGAAGAATTTAAGTGTTTGAGTCCAATAACTTTAGCTGTATATGTTGTGCAGAAACAGTAAAGTATAATCAAAGAAGCAAAAACACTTTTGGCTCAGCTGCTCTTTCTAATAGCAGCTGCAATCTGTCAGACGTCGTCAATTCCTATTAAATATTTAAAAGTGGAATTCTTATTGATTTTCCCAGAAGCAAGTATTCTATATGGGCATCGGAAAACACAGAGGAGAGGAAGTGAAAACAATGATGAGCCAGGCGATCATAGTTGTCTTTATTAATCAGCATTAATATTGTTACAAAAAGAAAAATATAAGCTGCCATTTAGTCAAAAACATTTAAGCTTTCAAAGATTTTGATGCATAATTGAAGATGAATAAGTTCCTATTCTAATTCAGATTAATTTATTGTAACCCAACAACTTTTTTAAGACATTGGAGAACCAAATGTGTTCCTCAGATTAGTCTAAATGAATACAATTTAAAAAGGTCTTTATTATGTGACAAACTGCAGAGGACCACCTTTAAGGGTGAAAGATTCTGAGCCTCGCTTCAGAGAAGAAGCTGTTTGTCAACCTCGTTGTCTGAGCTTTGAGGCTGCTCAATTTTTTGCCTGAAGGAAGGAGGGTGAATAATTCATAGGCTGAGCTTTTATTTACTCTGGTTTTATGTCTGCTGGTGTAAATGTCTTCTAGAAAAGAGAAGGTGCTGTTGGTCATGTGTCAAGCAGATATGACCAACGTTAGCAGCTTCTTTGTGTCAGTCTCAGATCAGCTTTCATACCAGACTGTTACAGAAGATGTCAGGACATTCTCCACCACACAGCTGAAGAAAGACGTTAACGAAGCAGCACGGAGATCTGCATGTTTTACATATTTAATTAAAGAGTCATTCGTGAGACTTTTTAGTTATGCTGACTATTTCTCTGGTTCATGTGAGGTCATTTGTTACACCAGCAAGCACCTCTATTACCCTCCTATGAACAGACTCTTTGAGATCAAACCAACAGCAGTGTCATCTGCAAACTTCTGAATATGATTGCCACAGTATCGCTCAGAACAACCATAAATGAGTAATGTTCACAGGAGGAGGCTCAGGGCACATCCTTGAGGAGCACTGGTGATAAAAGCAATGGTCCATGGATCTTTTACCGGATGGGGTCTGTCCATCAGGAAGTCCAAACCCAGTAACACATTAATGGTTTCAGTACTAGCAACAAAAGTGTATTTTAAATGCAGAACTGAAATCCAGACAGGGCGCATTATAAGGAAGGAGTCAGAACATTGTCCTGGTGTGACAAGTCTCTTAAAAAATGTTAGTAATTCTTAAAGAAGCAGAACAAGTTAATCACTGAATCAGTTTAGATGTATTCTTGATGAGCTAAATAACTAACAGCTCATCACGACTTTTAATCACAGATGTAACCCAAAGTGCGTAGCAAAGAAAAGCAAAGGAAGCTACAAATATACAAAACATGTGATCAATCTGAAAAAAGATGTGGAAAAACTGCAAAGATGGCAAACAGAAAATGAAGTGAAAAACTCATTTTGTTCATAAGAGTGACTAACCTTCAGTCCTGTGGTTCAACTTCCACTGTGGGGAAAAAATAAAGAGTAAAAGTCATGTTTAACTCCAATGTAACCAATATAAACTGAGATTAGCAAAACAATACTTTACATAATTGCAGTTATTCATTCAAATAACTATTTAGTATATTTTATTTTTATGCATGCACTGTATAAAACCACTAGTAGAAACATGAAAATCATACAGATTGTACAACAAATGGTCACACATTTTGCAGAATTAAGTAAAGCCTAACATTATACCTTCTACACAGCATAATGTTTTACATGCACCCACAAACCTAACACTTCATGTTACCAATTATTATGTGTTAGGTCTCACTTAAACATTGAAAAAAATGCCTGTAAATCAAGTCCCTATGTTTGAGCGTCAAAAGGACGTGTTTTTTATGGACTCAAACACGCAAGCATAGAGACAAAGATTTGGATATGCATGTGAATTTTAATAAAATAAAGTTTGATAATGAAAAAGCAACCAAAGGCTGGGCGTGAACGCAGAATCTGATGAAGGGATAAAGAAAGCAAAAGACTATGCTTGGAAGATTACCCAATGAACAATGATCAAAACACATAGAGGACTGAAGTAAACTGAAAACACACTAAACACATGCAAACAAAGGAAAACCCTGACAATAAGATTTTAAAAAGCTCAGAAACTAACTTAGTGCACAATGACACTAAAACCCTTCACCGTGACACCGAGATGGTAAAAGCCCCATGATGCTTTTCTTCTGAACAGATCTTCTTGCGTTGTTCCTGCCATTTGCATGCATGCACAACACAAACTTTGCACACAAATACACAATAAAGTAAGAAAAGAGAGGAAAGAATAGAAAAACAGGTAGAGAGAACAGAGAAGTGCGCGGTCACGTTAAAGGGTTTGGAAAAGACTGTGGAATTTCCTGATAATACAAGCCAAGTGTGTGTGTGTGTGTGTGTGTGTGTGTTTAGCGTACTTTCCAACATAAAACAGTAATTCTTTCTCTCAGCATTTGCAAATACACTTCAAGATTCCCTCTAGTTAATGTTGCTGACAGCATGAGTGGTGGTCTGTAGGAACAGGTGGCAGAATGTCTGACCAGGCCTAAAGCACATTTAGAGATCTTCTCTGTGATTTTCATTGTGTTTGACATCATCCATGTTTTTCTCATAAAGCATATAGAAGACTACCAAAATGGTTTAGTAAAACATAAAAGAGAACAAGTGTCACCGGCAGGAAATCATAGTGTAAAAGTACTTCTACTATCACTCTGGCAGTCATCACTGATGGTATTTAGAGGTCGTTTTTCTATTACAGGATGTCAGTGTTGCATGACAAAACCTCAGAGTGACCTATGCCCTTACTGTGCTATCAGTGTTTTATGAAAATGGAAACCCTGTGAACTTACTGTTGCAGCTTACAGGAAGAGTACTTCTTGTCATGGCTAGAAAAAAACTAATGGTGCCAATTAAAAATGTTGCCGCTAAGTGTGTGACCAGATGAAGAGAAGTTTACTCAGGCTTGGGTTGATTGCCCTGGGAGCATCATGACCTGGAGATCTGCTGAGAGAGTTGGAGTGTGTCACTGAGTTGCAATACTGTGCTAAAAATATAATATTCTGATACAAGTCTACGTAAAGGGCTGTTAACTTACCAAAACAATAATGTTATTGAACTTCCCTTGGCATTCACTAATTACAAGCTGACGCTTGCAGATTCAGCTGCAGGTCATGTTGTAGATGCTACATCCATATCATGTGTCACTTCCTACTGATGGTGGCACAAAGCCTAAAAAAACTCTGAAGCTGTTACTTAATTGTTAGTGAGTCCAACAGTTCAGGATTTATGGGTTTTAGATAAATGGAAGTGATGCTCCTTGAGGAAACAAACATGTTGGTTTTCTTCAGAAACAGAAGTGTTTGATAATCAAAAAAAAAAATGTAAAAGACATACCTGTCTGTCATTCACGTTAAGATGACGGTTTTGTGCATCAGACACTGTTCTGTTTACAAGCATTAAGCTATTGATTGACAAGTACAGCCAGTATCTCTCTAGGCTGCCAGTGTTGGTAAAATTCCAACATGGCTTTTATGAGAGTTTCTAAAATGTCTCAAAACTTGTCCGAGGGTTCTCAGTTTCTTCATGTGAGACGCAGGACCTTGCTCTCACACTGCTGGATTATTTTGCGAAAACTTTTAATTGAGTTTCAGAATTTTAGAAAGTGCAAAAAACGTAAAAAAAAATTGGAAAGGGGTTTGCAAACAAAATGCAAAGAAAATGAGGAGAAAAAACAACAGAAAAAAATGACTGTCTTTAAATTGCAACAAAAAATTGTCACAATTTTCAAGCTGTATACCAAACCTCTCGCAAAAGTGTCATAAGCAATCAATTCAGTGTGATTCCAAGTCAAAAACTTGTATTTTACATTCATATTATGTATAAAAAAGGATATAAAATTGATGATGTCTTGTAATTTTGTGTCTCCAACAAAACATAGAATTATAAATAATTTAAGAATATTCTTCACCTCTTTGAAAGGCACGGTCTGCATGTTTTATTTTGAAGGGATCTGCATACTGGTCAGTTAGCCAAAATAGCAAGAAAACAAAATGTTTAACAAAGACATAGACAACCACTTTAATGGTTTGTGGAGCATTCAAACATTTATAGATATAGACTTTTATTACTGCTTTAAAACTATACAGTTTTGCATCCTGAAATTGACCAAATAACAAACTGAAAACTATTTAAGTTTCCCATCTTTTACTGCATCTGTAACCTCTTAAGCAGGTGATGTAAGGGTGAGACCTTGTGCCTGTTTACGAGGGTATCCTGTTGCAGCCCCCCCGTCTGGATTATTGGGACGTCGTATAAGTAAAACGGCCTCCCACTCTGATGCATCTCCAAGAAAAACAAACATTCTTACTTTGAGCGCACAATTCTTAGATTACAATCAGACAACCCCAATCTCTGCTGTGTGAAACTACTCCATGCTCTTTATCTGTAACTGTGGAATTAGCATCTAGCTCTCTGCTATGTTGCTGCAGGCAGGAAATAGTGATACTGTCTGTCGTTTATGTTGTTTCAACAGGCAGCACAAAAAATTTGAAACAGGGATTTTAGATGAAGTTTGATAAGTTATTTTGTTTTTATACAGTTAAACTTCCTACTGTGTGCAGAACAAAAATAAGTGCTGAAAATTACAGATGGAATTTGGAGACATGGTCATTTGTAGTAATAAAAAAAAGATTTGGTTTAAAAAAAATCTAGAAATTGGGCAAACATGCAACCTTTTACTTTAAATGAGCAGTTCTTTAATTTCCCCAAGTGAAAAAACAGCATCTCATCTGTTACAGTCAAGCTAACGGCTAACACAGCAAGGCTAAGAGCTAAATTGATTACCGCTTATACCTTTACAAGTCAAAATATCTGTCATAAAATTGGGTGATGAGGAAATTATCTGTATTTTACAGATGTAAAAACATACGATGCATGGATTCAGATGTTTGTTTCCTTTTTTAAAGCCTGATTTTGATTAATTTCCTCCCATTGAGGCCAAAACAACCTATATGAATAAACAGGAGAATCTCCAGCCATAACAATACAACACTTTTATTGTGAATATATATTTGCACAATAATCATCACAATATTATAAACATTTTTTTCCTCTTGTTTCATTTTTTTTTTTCTTTCTTTTATACAGTAAATAGTATTAGTGTACAAATGTATACAAAACTTATTCAGGCTAGTGAAGATCACAAAAGAGTATTTCATGTACGGTATTAAAGCACAATCAGAGATCAGAGGGACACGCACATGCCTGCACATAGACACGGGACCCCCTGGGGTAAAACACGAGTCAACACGCGACTTAGATGGACAGCATAACCTGATCACTCAACACCAGCATGTCACCATGAAGGCGAGATGGAGAGAAATCATTGAAACAGCCTAAATTATAACGAGAAAACATCATTTTCATGTGATCTTTGTGACTTGTGATGAAGTAAGGCAATGCAAAAATTACCACTGGTGGTAGTGTGTTCTGAAAGTTTCTCTCCAGCAGGCCCTGATGCTGATCATAGGCATAGACAGTGTTCAAACACAGAACAAGCTCATTCCATGACATTGCAGCATTTCAACGCTGAGCCTTCAGCGTCAACTTCACAGCACTTTTAGAGCAACATAAATAATAAAGAAAGGGGAAACGAGCAAAAGGGAGGAGACAGCAGGGAAAAGGAAAACAAAGAAACAGTCTTTGATATGCTGATCTCATTCACAAGTCATCTTGGCTCCTGAGTCTGGTAATCCAGAAAAGGGACAGAAACAGGATTAATAATAAAGAGGGGAGATGCTGGAACACAAGCAGTCTGGTTTGTTCTCTCCGAGGAGGATAATAATGTTCCTCTCCCATATTCAAAGTCACTAGTTTGTTCTACTTTTGATGTCATGAATTAGAATAACAGCAGCAGATCTGGCCCGTTTCATGAAAGTATTACTGCAAGGGCTTGACCTCCCTGCTTATACCGCAACAAGCATTAGCATAGAGGCATACATGGTGAGAACACAATGCCGATGCGCCTGCTTTCATTCGTAAACCAGAACGTTTGAGCTACTATGTAGGCACTGGGAATTGGATGCATCAAACTGAAGACAAGCCAAAGCTGTCAGTCCAACCACAAACACATCTGGAAAAGAGGTTTTATCCTAACAGATGTTACAATATCTGCCATCTCACCTCACCTATTTCTCAATGACAGTATGTGTCTAATTTGGATGCTAATTTGAAGCCAAATCTAAGGAATTTTTTGAAACAAACTCATCGTGCACATTCTCCGCATAGGTCTATGTGGTACTGTTTGGAGCTTTGGTGTCAACTTGTTGGCGTCATTTTAAGCTCTGCACTGAGCACATGCTGCTACCATAAAACACCCAGCTAGTCACAAAATACTAGTCGATTTAGCAAATTAGAACATAAAAACAGGTAACGCTATAAAAAACACGCAAACAAAAGGGATACATTTTTTTATACTTGCACTGGATGAAAAAAAAACAGTCATAACAGCATAATGCAATAAATATAATAAGCAACAAACAATACTGACAACTACACAAATCGATGCTGTCAGTGAACATAGAGTCTTTGAATGATCTTCAGTTGGCATAGTGGGGTTATTCTTCAATAAATAAATCAAAGAAATAAATGAGGCAGAATTAAAGGGTTTGGTTAGCTCTTACTCTTGCACCATAGGAGAGGATTAAGTTTTAGATCATGGAAATGAGTGCAGCTGAGCACATCAAACGTGTCTCTACTGTTAAAAAAAATGACAACGAGGAAATGGATGAGCACCCTTTGGCATTGGAAACATGGAAATGCTGATACTGGCTGTTGCGAAAAAATAGTTCTGCATACATCCTGTGTGGCGTAAGTGGAGTGGCGTCTGGCCTGCTGTGAAATGCAGCGATGATCAGTGTGTGACTGAGCGTTTGACGTGTGAGCAGGGGTCATGACTCTTGTAAAGATTTGGTGAGCCACAGCAGCAGTTGGAGGCCGAGCACGGGCCAGAGGCTCGGGATTAGGCAGGTCCCTCCTCCGCAATCAGAATCATCTTCCTGTTAGACAAAATCAGATGTTAGCGAATGAGAAACAGCCGCTCTGATGTTCAGTTAAAATGCCAAAACTACCAGCTTGATTCTGCTGTATATTCAAAGTTCTCCACAACCCCAGTGAAATCATAAACCTGTTTCCTGCCTAATTGTCCCTTTTGTGTTCATGCGTGCACGCACCTGTTTGATTCTATTTTAGAAGGGTGCATTCAGGATGTCCATGCATGACTAAAGTCTCAGGGAAAGAGATGGGAGGCTTCTTTATTCAAAGGGCAGGAAATCGTTGTGGAGCTTCCTCTGTTTACTGCAGTGACAAAATGAACTGGTCTGGACACAAACTGTCTTCCTGTGAGGAGCCGAGCCAAAAGTAAAAGGACAGCTGGAGAAGGAAAAAGGGGGCACCACCTACTTTTACTCCACTCAACCACTTCCTCAGCCGTCCCTCCCCTCCCCTCTGCTTCCCAGCTGGGCCTCTCTGTAATCTAAACACATACTCACATGAATTGGTAACGTGTTTTGCGTAGGATTTATGCCTTTAGAACACAATGACCGGCTGGATTCACGAAGATATGGGAAACAGTTTTGACCAAATATTTAGACTCCTCGTGAATTGTTCAAAGTTGGGTGGTGATCTGATTCTCACACGTATGATTTATGCACCTTGCTCTTTTGTTTTTAGGATTTGGGCGGAATGGCACAAGCACACATTTCCCCACTGATGTTTTGAACTGGATCCTGTGATCTGCATTTGCTCTTATTTGGAATTTCACAGTGTTAAACCCTTAGGGTGGCACAAAAGTCAGATAAAATGAACTGTAGACCAAAGAAAATCAGAATAATGCAAATATATCCTACATTTGTCTAAAATAATATTTGTCAAAATGTGTTCAAATCATAGCTGCCTGATGCTGAATCACACCTTTGTTTGAAATAAATCTATAATCTCATAATCCCATGATCATAAATTTAGCGTTTTATCATCTAAGGCTAACACGGCTTGTTTTGTTGTGATAACAAGTTAATTTATGTTATTATCTCCCATCTTTCTAAAGCAAAGAGAGATGTGTTTTGGTTAATCACTGTTTTCCATTAGACATTATTGTCTGTAATAAAAAAAACGCAAATGTGTTCAGAAATCATTCCCAGGAGTCACAGCAGTAACATTTAGTGGGTGCGATCAAAAGATCTCCACAAGTATATTTTGTGATCCTAATTAAACAAAGTTTTTATGCCAAGACTAATTAGCAAATGTATAGGATCCAAGAAAATGTTTTTATAAAATTAAATATGGATGTGTTGTTTTAATTTGCACTGCCTGTCTGGGTAATATATCAGTACTGAAGTCTTGTAAGCTGTGTAACGACACTGACCCTGAAGTGAGAAACAGAATCAACTGAAAAGGTGAGAGGATGAGTCTAGAACCTCTGCTGATTGGACACAGGGGCTCATCCTTAGGATGCATGAATGAAACAAAAATAAAAGTTGATGAGAGACGAGAAAAGAAAGAAATACAAAAGTGGTAAATAAAATATAATGAAAATGTAAAAAAATTACTTTTTTAAGTCATAAAAAATGCATTTATGAGACAATGAATAAACCAAAAATCAAAGATGCTTCAAAACCAAAAACTGAAAATGAGACAACCCTTACTAATAGAACCAATTATGTGTGTTTGTGTCTTACGTTTTCATTGTTGTCAAAACACACATCCGGGCCTTTGCGGTACCTGGGGTTCTGAGCCAGCTCACAAGGATTTGGACCTTCAGCTGAACACACACTCAGAAAAATGCCACTACAGTTCCACATATGACAAATATCAATTAGTAACTAAAATGTTTTATCCATAACTAGTTTCATCTCATCTGTGCTGATTGAATTTTTTTCCAGAGACAAGAAACAAATTTCTTTTAAATATGGTCATGAATGATGCTAAATATAGCTGAGGCAGTGATGGTGTGTTTCACTTTGATGCTAATAACACATGCACTAAACTTTTGTAAAAAAGAACTGAACAGGAGTTACGTTATTTCTGTGTGTAGACTGGTGTCCTCAAACGGCAGACACATCTTCCCCGTTACGCCACTGAAACGCTACAGATGCTATCTGGAACACACGTGCACTGATGCTGTTCAAACACACCCTAATGGTATTATAATGTAGTCTGATGGGAGCCTGTAATCCAAATGAATTCATACAAAAGACTCCAGTTCAAGAGTAACAGCAGATCATTTTTCATAAGCTGAGCATCTGGTTTACTGTTCACACATGAAACAGCCACAGAGGTCCAACTACAGGCTACTCAGGTGTGTGTCCTTGCGTAGACGGTTTAACGAGTGAAGTAAAACTTGTTGATTTTACAATTTGAGGAAAAGGATACAGGGTTGTTCGGCCTGTCGAAGTGGTTTTGGGTCACACGATAAACATGTAGCCTTTGCATCAGTGATCAGAAACACCAGGTTGGTGTTGGGAATCTTTTCAGCTCGGTACAACCTAGAAAAACAAAACAAAACCAAAGAGTCTGTGTTATTAAAAACGTGTAAAAATGCATTTAAAAGTTGTGCTTTTAATTTTTTTTTAGATGTTTGTATTTGTACATTTTAAACTTAACACACACAATTGGGCACATTCATGCCTTTCCCTCCTCTTGAGATTGGGATTTTATGGTAGTATTTAAAATTTTTGTCAACAGTTTGGGGAATTAACAGGCATGTGAGACTCATAACAGTTAGTAATAGCTGTTTTTAATTCTCTCACGTCACACAAAATGAAACAAGAGGAGGTCAGAGAGAAGTAAATGTAAGGCCATCTCAGAATTAGTGAACATAACCAAAGCTTTTATAAAGAAGAATAGATTTTTAAAGCTTTTGCTCTCTTCTTTGAGTTTCTTGTCAAAGACCGATCAAGGTCATCTGTATCTAACAACAACTGAATGAATTCAGTTGGCAAAAAATAAAAAAAAAGAAGCAAGTAGGGTTGGGTATTGAAAGGGTTTCATTCGGTACCGGTGCCATTTCGATACTTTTAAAACGGTATCGGTTCCTAAACGGTATTTAAATCGGTACTTTTAAAACCTAAAAACACAGATATTTTTTATGATCCCCTGACTTTTTATTTCTTAAGGCAAAAGGCCGAGCCAAACATCAAATTCTTCATAATTTAAAGAAAGAAAATATTTACATTATACTGTACATTAATTAAATGTACAAAACATTAACTGAACAGTTATTAACTGAACATCAACTCAATCTAATGATTAACAATGGAAATACAATCCTAAACACCGAACCAACACTCAGATCGGTGCTCTTTGGTGTTCTTGTTGTCACACAGTGAAAATTTGGTTTTGATTTTAAGTTTTATTTATTTGCATGTTTTTTTCCTGTTTTTATAATTATTATTGCATGTTTTATACTGTTTTAATATTGTTTGTTTTTAATTCTTTGGATCGCTGTGGACTGATTTTAACATGATGATAATCACTATCACCTGTTGTAAGTGGGCGTGTCCAGGAGGAAACTTATTTAGATGCCACTCAGGTTGGTAGAGCGACAGAGAGAGTAAACAGGACAGAAAAGAAAAGAAAAGGACAGACAACGAAGGAAATGAAAGGTGTGCTGAAGGAAAAGAGGAGAAGCCGCAGGATGTGAGGAGGAGGCAGATCAGCTGTCCCGGTGAGCGGCGAGGAGTCGAGCGTCTGGTCCCCACAGCTGGAGCCAGGATCCTCGCTCCAGCTGCGGGGACCAGCTGCGCGTCCCACCGATCTCATGGGGCGCGCTGCGAGTGAGTGACGGCCGGCATGAAGTGGACCTCTGCCCGCACCATTCAGACCAGTGTGCTCTGCGGGGCGAAGAGATGCGAGGAGCCGCGGCTGACGTCACCGCTGGACTGCCGCACAAGGAGATGGCAGAGTGCGCGTGTCGGGGTTGTGTTTCCTGTGGCAGCCTGCTGCGTGCGTGTCACGTGACGTTTGTGTGCTACAGGCTACAGCTTATTAACGGCAAACACCAGAGGGCGTAATTAGGCGGCTATATTTTGGGGCACCAAAATGGCGCACCAAAATTCACGTTGTATTTCGGTCCGAGTAGTACCGATGATGTAACGGTCGGGTCCATACCGGAACCGAACTTCGGTACCCAACCCTAGAAGCAAGGCAACTGTAAAACTCATCAGGGACCATCAGAATGAAGGATGTGTGTTAAGAGAGAAAAGGATAAAGGATAAATCTAAGGAGTAAGTAAGGAGTGAGCAAACATGGACATACCTGGAACAGTTTCCACAGTCCAGTGTACCTGAGTACGATCGCTCATCATTATCAAAAAAGTACTGAGTCTGCTCAGTGATGCAGCTTTCTTTAAACATGGCATCTGGTATGTCTTCATCTGCTGACTCCACTGGAAATCGAAGAAAAATAAATCACATGTAATAAAATATGGAGAGATGACCAAAGATCAATGAGAGTGTCTTAAAACCTATACAGCAGACTTATGTTTCTGTGTCTGTATTATTATGTTGATGGTTTAAACTAATTCATCATAATAAACAAAATGTCTTGTCTTGCAGATCTGATTCACTCCATGCCAAGTGAACAACTCAAGCCACCATTAATGGTTTATCTTAGGTACAAAATGGTGTTATGCATGAAAAAGCCTAATGGAGTTTATTACTTTCATAGTTTGTTTCTCACCTGCTTCCCAAAGGTTGGGAAACAAGAGACTGAAAAAGATCTGCTGGAGTATCGACCTAGGACACAAAGAATGAAAGCATTAAGAAAAAAAAGGTCACATGTACAGGTCGACAAATCATCAGGACACGTTGGGCTTATTTACAACGAACATCCAATGGCTGCTTGTACAAAGCAGGACATCTGTGTAGGGTTAGTCACTGGTGATGTAAATGTCATGGGAAGTATTAACCTATCTATTTTAAAAGCTGGTCATATTGCAGCTGGACAACGATGCAGTGCTGTGTTGTTCAATAGCGTCCCACACTGACCCTAACACTAACCTCAAGTACAGGAGATGTGTACTCCCACTCCCAAATACTAACACAAATAAGCAAAGATAGACTCACAACCTGAACACTCACCAGGCAGCGCTAGAGGCCCACCAGCCAATACTGAGCAAGTCTGCAATAGTAGGCTGGAAAAAGACCCAAACAAATCCAGTTAAATGAATGCATTAATAACAGAACTTCCTAACAGCTTTGTGAGCGAGCTATCTCACCACGTAGATGGAGCGAGGTCCAGCTGCTGCCTTGCTGTCTTTCTCCGGGTCACAGACAGACTGGTAGTCATACGTCTTGTTGAAGGAGTACAACGATGTGTTGACCAGGCTGATCATCAGCACCGGATCCACCTCACCAAAGAACTGACCTATCTGAGTTATTACACGCACACACCAACACAAACACAACAGTCAGTTTAAGCATCGTAAATCTCCGCTCGTAAAAACAAAGCTTGCAGCTGTGTCCTATTTTCTCAGAGTTTTTTTCCCCTTGTCTATCGTGTATTTATTTACTATTTAAACAATTGACCACATCTGTATTACTACTATCCTTTACTACTACTACTACTACTACTACTACTACATATTTCAGTTCAACAAAATGTGGAGCTGAAAAAAAGTTGAAAGTTTCCTTAGAGGCTGCAACATCTTTGACAGCACAAAGACTGGAAAAAAAAAACATTCTGAAGGGACCCCATAGATGAAAAACGTTTCACAATATGAAAAAGAAAATAAAAAACAGTGCTTATTCAAATGATTGAAGAATAAAAACTGTTTGACAGATTGTGTGATGTAGACTAGATCAAAGACAGTCCATGTCTTGTCTTGACTGAAATGAAATGCTTCCAAACCCACTGTAGCGTATGTTCTACCACTGACAGGCAGGGGCTGAGGGGAGCCAAGATAGGGCAGAGGTAACAAAGCAGAGCAGACTTCTTACACACTCAGGGGATGCAGCTTCCACAACTGACTAAAAACCATTCGGCTCCTCTTTGAACCTCCTCCAGTGGCTGGAGTTTTACTAAAGACAAAGGTGCACTGCTGTCCTGTAGGAGTACAGCTCAGAGCAAATCAGGCTTTTATTCTCCCACTAAACTAATGCATTTTTGTGATAAAAGTAATGTGTATATTTAAATTTTCTGATCATTTGTATAATGATGAGATGCTCAAGGCACTGGGTATTGCAGTGGTATCTTGACAGACCCAACTCTTTGATGCTGTGTGGAGTGTCAGGGCAGTGCCTGTGGAGTAGTAGACCAGTGTGATACCAGCTTTTAAAAAGAAGGGCCAGAAAGTGTATTACAAGTATCAAGAGAATCTCAGAGAATGCTTACCAAAAGGTGTTAGGGGGAAAAAAGACTGAACAATTTTCAAATATCAGTTTTAAAAGGAGAAAGGTGAAAAAGATACATTAAAATTACATACTTGCTTAGGACTGATTGTCCACATGTGTTATGTGGACCTGAAAAAGGCATACATCCATGGGCCCTTAAGATGTTTTGTGTAAGGGCCAAATATACATGTATAGCCAAAGTAAAGCAGTATCCCCATTTACATCAGAAAATTGAGGTCCTTCCGGTTGTGTTCTGGAACCAGCCAGGGCTGCCCCTTGTCTCTAATCCTGTTTGTGGTGTTAAAGTAGAGCTGCTGCTCTTTTGCATCAAAATAAATCAGTGAAATTTGTTCTGGAATCTGAGTGGGATGCCTTCCAGATGCCTCCCTTTGGAGGATTTCCAGTGATGTGCCTCTGGAGGGATACTCTAGGGCAGTGGTGTCCAATCCTGGTCCTCGAGGACCAGCATCCTACACATTTTAGACGTTTCTCTGCTTCAACACACCTGATTTTAGTCAGTGGGTGGTTAACGGGATTCTGCAGCCCTTGATGACATGCAGAACAGTTAGTTCAACCACTGAATCAGGTGTGTTGGAGCTGGGAAACAATACAAACTGGATGGCGGCCTTCATAGACCAGGATTGGACACTGCTGCTCTAGGGATAATGAAGGGACTATATGTCCATTCTGACCTGGGAACATCTTGAGTAGCTGGTAAGAGGCAAATCAAAGTTTTACTCATATATCTGACTTGAATGATGGAGATGGAAAGATGGATGATTTATTGGGTAAATACTTTTACTTCAGTATATGAAGAGAGAAAATGAACAGATACATGTCAACATACGTATCCACGGTCACAGTTTAAGAGAGGACCTAAGCTAAACAATATAATACAATAAAATATTTTCTTTTGATGACTCACCAGGGAAATGTACTCCTCTCGATTCGACATGAGAAGAAATCCTCCATCATCCAATATCACACAGTCTACTTGCTGAAATAAATAAGTTAATATGTAGATGGATAAATATTTTAAGAAATAAAAATACCTTCGAATTACAGTAAATCTAATTGTTACAAAAATATCATTTTTAAACTGTATTTCAAATTTTATTCTACAATCACCTTGTCGTTCCTCAGACAGCCGCAAATCTCATCCTTGCACTAGAAGGTCAAAAAAACAAAAAACAAACGCTATTATTATTATTTTGCACCATAAAAAAGTATCAATAATGGTGGTTACAGTTCAAACTAGTTATAATGAAACTTACGTTTAATTTTAATGTTGCATTAATGAAACTGTTCATCCAATATGAGACGTTAAGCTTCAACCCCACAACTAGGAAGTGGAAAAAATAGTTGTCTGTAAATTTGTTTCGCTCAAAAAAAAAAAAAAAAAAAAGCAATCAGTCTGGTATGAGTTAGACAGACCTGCTGGTTTGAGCGTGACTTCATCAACGATGAGGTCGACCGCTTTGCTTACAAGGATACCTGAGTCAGACACGGCATCCCTGGCATCGGCTGCAATTTTGAGTTGAGACACAGAAAAGGATCAAAGTTTGTTTGTTTTTTTTTGCAGTTTTACTAAAAGCATGTAAACACTATATGGTAGATGGCATAACATCAAAATGACTCAACATTTTGGGAACAATTCTGTCCATTTTGTTGCTACTGTAATTTATGGGTGTGTGTGTGGAGTCTACGAAGCCAGAACATGTGTTAATCCAGTCATGTGTATTGTTGCTGTAACACTGACATTTGCCAGTCCTGATGTCTGTTAGAGAGATCAGTGGAGATGACAGGATGTATACGGGGGGTGAAGGGAGGGAAGGAAGGATAGTGGGGATCTGCACTGAAAAACAGCAGGAAAAGGACAAGGATAAAGAGAGTGATATCAGAGGCTAAGAGTCAGATTGTTGCCAGTAGACTGGGATGACATCCAAAGGCAATGAACAGGACAGGCTCAGTATATAAACCCCTTCTGAAGACCCTCACACATGAAGACTTACTGTTGAAAGCTGGAGCGGTGAATATATAAACGTCATTATCCAAGGTCCTCTTATAGAAGCTGGACTCGTATGTCTCGGGATTCTCAGTCCATTCTTCTCCAGCACTAAAGAAATCAACACATGACATAAATGGACATTTTTATGCATAAAAATCCTTTCTTGTAGATTTTCAGTCAGGTCATGATAGGACTTATTAACTTGAGTCAAGGCTACTGGACCTCATGCCAGTAAAGGTTCTTATTCATCTACATCATGGTAATTTAAGGTTGAATGAAAACAACTGGACTTACTTTAAACAATCTAATGATCTAGATATATCAATAACAATAAGTTATATCCAATCTAAACCTATCTACACATAAATTGTTGGATTTTGTTTGTTTGAACAAAGTGGAACTCCCAGATCCAGTTCAGACTGTTAATGCATCATAATCCCGTACTGGCTTTGTCCGCTTTTTACAATTAGAGCAAATAGTCAAAGGGCCCCAGCATATAGGAAATGACTCTAGTCCCAGGAGTTTAGAGAAGGGTGCAAATGGCCAAACTGTTCCTAGTGTACAGCAAGTAGCAGCTGAATGCTGCATTCATTTGTCAGATTGTTAGAAAAAAATGCTGGCATTTAAATTACTGACAAGAAAGATGAGAAAAGAGAGCGACGGCAGCAACGTCTACTGATTATGGCCTCCGACTTGGGAGAGATCAGGCTACTTGAGCAGCAGCACCTGCTCAACAACTGCCTCCATGTTTATCTAACATTAAGTAGAGAGAAATGTAAAGACTGCCAGCATATTAGGGATGGCTTTCATAAAAATTAAACAAAAAAACCCAATATAAACCCTCAGATTGATCAGGTCACGGTGATTGTTGGATACAAACAAAAACTCCAACATGTGTGCACCCTTCTGATTGGACTCAGTGAAATATTGTCATTGAGTTGCACCCAAGTAAAAATATTATCAACGACACCCTGAGCTCATCAGCGTGCCACAGCACACTAATGGCACAGCCCACAGCTTCCTAAAGGGTCCCTAATTATTCATGCTTTGTAAAATTAATACATAATTCAACATAACAGGTGAGCAAGGCAGCCAAAGACAGACGACTTAAGGAGTACTTAAGGGTATTAAAGTGTTTCAAGTTTGATCTCATACATTTATACCACTATTCATGGCAAATGCCTGCCATGCTCTTTTACAACAGCAGAGCTAACACTGAGAGCTAAACTACATAGAATAGAGGAAGAAAGTTGGAAGAGTACCTTCTTGGATACACTCTTGTGATTCCGCCATCTGTAGCAACAAACCTGGCCACCATCCCGTCCCTAAGAACATGCAAAAGAAATCAATAAACATGTCAAAATAAATGACACCCACCATTAATTAGAAAAGCAGTTTGAAACCTGTGACATTAAGCTGCAGTGATACAGTAACAGTTCAAAGCCCAGTCACTTGTCTTTGTACTCTTTATACTAATGATAAACAGACACCCTTCAGAATTCCTAAAAGTGTGTGCAGATTATTTCAGACATGTGGGTACACTATAAAAGGGAACACACTGATGTAATTATGTTGTTTTCCTCTGAAAACAGCATGTCCCAGCTTAGTTTAATATTTTAGTAATAATATGCATTTTGCGCTTCACTTTCATCGTGTTTGACTGGTAAGATTGGATCAAATCATCTACATTAGAGTAGGACTTTGGCTTTGCTGGCCAATAAATGGTGCATGAAATAGGCACCAGCTATCACACTTCAGAGGGAAAATGCACAACTGTAAAATGGAATGCAATATATGAAGAAAATAGAATTGTACAAAGACAGTTCCTATTTCTGCAATGTAAAAAAAGATAATGCATCTTAACCTTGCAAAAAATGAAGGAATGTCTGGCACTCACAGTGTCTGCTCTTTCCAAACTTTAACCAGTTCAGCTGTCAGACCTGCATCCAGGATCAGTCGACTCACAAGGGACTCATTGCCTGTGGATTATAGATGAGATAAATTTCACATATTGCAAATATTACAGCAGCACATATAGTATATGGAAGGAGGGTTATGGTAATGAAAATAATAGCAGTCTTAATGCATCTGGGCAGAGAAAGTGAACATGCTTTGGCTTGCAAAAAGTATTGGTCAAGTGTGACTGACCGATGCATTTAATCAAGTATTCCCATCCCATTGGCTAAACTAAAGAAAAAAGAAATACAAATCTCACGGCGTGTTGCAGAAAATCATCTAACATGGTGACCTGAGTGGCCGTTGCATTTCAAAGACGCGGTATTTTGTGAGGGACTGGAGATGTTGACAAGGTATTAGGTTTCAGCCTCGTTGTCAAGAGAAGCACTTCTCAAAATAAAATCAATTTCCTTTAAAGAAACCACGATTCCTACACATTAATTCTCTAAATCACGCCCATAACTTTTTCCTTTATGGACTCAACAGTACCTAGAAAAACATTAATGTCAAAGTATATGACTTGACCTTGAGTTCAAATGGATCCAGGATATGTTGATCCATTTGCTGGATGATGGTGGTAAGTCATACTAGTGGTGAGATCCATTAGAGGACAGCATATCAAACACTGTGAGTCACTGTATAGAATGACAACATCGAGCTTCTAGGAAACTCAGTCGATCAATCTGAGGTCACCCTGCTTACATCGTACTAATGCTGAGATCATGATAACAGAATGGGGGGGGGGGGTGTTGTTACATTGCATTTATTTGCCTAATGACTTTGCATTGCAGAATGAAAAAACAAACTTAAATTGACTTGAGTGAAACTATGAAATCAGGTCAATGTCACTAAATTTCCTACTGATTTCAAATAACGTATGAAACAAACACAACCTGTATGAATGTGTCCAGAGAGGCAGCAGAGAATAAGATGCATGACTCACATGCATCTGGAGTGTTTCCATCAATATACTGGTAGAAGTCGAGGAGAAACTCTGTGTTGTTGACAGACAGCTTCAGCTCTTTGCAGTACTCCCTGAAGAAACAGTATTATAGAGTTTGAGTCTCTCCCTCGTTTGTTCCTATTTTCTGTAAGCGACTGATACAATAATAAGGGAGGAGCACTCACCTCGGAGCAATGTAGGTATAACCAAACTCCTCAAACATCTCTGGCTGTAGAGTTTCCACAGCTTTTGAAAACACAAAATGCCTGGTTTAGGCTCTTAAAATGTCGGGTTGAATAGCAAATACATACCAATCATCCATAACATTATGATGCCTATTGTTATGTCATGTTTTGCTTGGAAAACCTGCATACTATCACATGGATGGTACTTTGACACTTTCTATAGGGATAACAATCGTATTGAGGTTTTGATCAAAGCATTATTGGATCAGTACAGTGACACTTAGCTCCAGTCGCTATTGACCTGTTGTCAATGATGTAATATGACACTAACTGTTTGCTGGGTCAAAGGAACAAACTGTCCAGGACACCATCAACCAATAAAACTGTTGTAAAAGTCATGTTTAAAAACTTTTACTTAGACTTTTATTCTGCCCAATTGAAGAAAAAATATCTAATTAAATTAAAAGTAGAATAACATGAGCTCCATGTGTATCATCTTTTTGTGGTTTGTGTGATTTTTTAAAAAGGCACGTAGTTAAAGCAGGTCAGATAATCTGCACAGAGCTGACTTCACAACCACTGTTTTCAACTCAATCCATAAAATCCCTTTTGAATGTTGTTTATAAATATTTTAAAATCACCAGTTGGTGTTTATGGATCCTGATCGTGTATAACGCTTGTTCAAAGCTTTGTTTAATATACATGTATAACGATCGGAAATAAGCAACAGCTGTGGTTTAAAACAGTATTTTGTACTAGACGATGATCTAAAGTTTGCAGGAATAATTAGACAAACGTGGAAATGAAACTGTCTCCCTGTACTGTGATCCTCAACAGAAACGTACATGCATTGATTGGAAAAACTGTAATATGTTATA
This sequence comes from Callopanchax toddi, assembly GCA_006937965.1. Taxonomy (NCBI): domain Eukaryota; kingdom Metazoa; phylum Chordata; class Actinopteri; order Cyprinodontiformes; family Nothobranchiidae; genus Callopanchax; species Callopanchax toddi. The sequence continues at coordinate 123,946 of SSNR01000430.1, read as the reverse complement.
TGCAAGTCCGCACTTGGCATTGGCAGATACTAATTCTTAAATGACAACAAATTTTGATTGACATACTTTCTAACTTTTTCAACATTTTTGGAACTATTTAAAGCCACACATGGCATCCTTAAGACTTCAAGGTAGACATGCTCAGTGTTACTGAAGTAGTCATAATATTATGGCTGATTGGTGTAAAGTTTCTAGGTTAGGAATATGTGTATGATTACCATTTGAAGATACCTACATTAAAAGGTGCTTTTGCTTAATATGGAAACAAGAGAGCACATTCCATAACAGGTTCCCACAAAAAGTACTGGACAGATATGAGGTGATGCAGTAAGGTAGAGGGTGTGAATGGAGTCGCAGTGAGGAGGTATGAGAGAGTAACTGACTGAGAAGTACTTGCCTTTTTGCCCTGTTGTGACCCCGGGGAGAAAAAGTTGAGGAGAGGCGAAAGTGAAAAAGATAAAGGATGATAAAAATGAAATCATCAGCTTACAAATGATGTCATAACTGCAGAATGATGCTGGCATTTGGGAATATTTCCCAAGAAGGAAATTAAAAACTATGCTGCAGTGAAATAACACTATCTCTAACTGAAAAAATCTGCATTTTAAAAAGAACATTATGGAAGACAATAAAACAACAAAAACAAAACAGAGTTAGTGATTTTTTTTCCTCCTAAGCTCTCCTTCTCCCTGACTCTGGATTTCATTTAAAATACCATCTTGTTATTCTTATCTCATAAATGACATGACAGCCATCAATAGCCATCATTCACTGGTCTCTTAAAAAAGAAGACTTGGACAACTCCTTTAAAATATATTGACTCATGTGGTGCAGTCTGTGAAAGCAATTACTGAGCCCCGACTTTCCTTGGGGTCTCGGAAATCTGGTCCAGGATGAAACAACGTCTTTCACATAAAACATAACAAGCAGATTCATTGTCACTCTGCCTCTATGGACTGGGCAGGGTGTCTACGTCCAACGGTTTTCCACTCCATTTGATTTTTCTTCTCTTTGCTTATCTGTCAGCATCTCCCAAACCCCGCTATTAGCTCATTAATTCAACAAATACTGCATTCCTCCTATATGGATATAAATATATATATATATATTTAACCATGACACACTTGGGGAGAGACCTTTACTAATGTGTTAGGAGGGCAAGTGGCTGCAGAAACCACCTACTGCATGAAAGCGATAAGATAGATTGAGGTTTAGGTGGTCTGGCTCCATTGTGAAACCCTATATGGCTGAACAGGGAACTTTAGAGTCTCAAATCCCCATCAGAGTTGTCTGCAGCAGTAAGGCATGGTGTGTTGCTTTCTTTAACAGCCCCGTAAATGTGCTGACAGGGTTTATGGCACAGTGACAGACTCAGCAGAGGAGTAGTGAAAAAAAGAGGCAGAAACAAGTCACTCAAAAACTCATTTGATAGAATAACTGTGCCGCTAGTTGCTTATATTTTGTGGCGTCACGTCAAAGTTATGAAAACTGCACTCAAGCCAGATGACTGCATGCTGAATAGTGTCATTTGATCAAAGCTACCAACCTTTCATTCCTCTATCAACATTCATACAAGATTCATCAAGTGCTTAAATCAAATATAGACGTCTGATAAATTGTTGCTAATAAACTGAGCACAGGATGATCTCATCTCTACAAGGGAAGGAGAAAATGAAACAATACTTTCAATAATTCTAGTAATCTGTGTCTGCTTTCAATTAAGAGTTCTGTATTTTGGATTGTTAAAACCTCTAATTGATTATTAATTGCTATTTGGTTCATTTTAGGTGTGTTTCTGTGTAAAAGTTGTAAATACGTATTAGTATCTTGACTACTGTAAATTACCTCCTGAATGAAATGTACCGTATGTTACGTGGTAATTACAGGGAACTCATAGATATAAATATCACCCGCGTCAACAAAATGTAGCACATCTGGTGCACTGTTATTTTTTATTTTTTTACCAGACTTTTACACAACAAGGTTATAAAAATCTACTAGTTTCTACATGTCTGAAATCAGTGTGCAATGTGTAAAGTAATTATTGGAAAAGAAGTTAAAATAAACCTATTAACAGCAACTTCTTATCTATCAAGTCTAATTTCTGTATATTCCTGTTGAAATAACCATGTACAGTGGTCCCTCGCTCTTTCGTGGCTCACCTTTCGCTGCCTCGCAATTTATTTGTGCAATTTTGCATGTTTAAAAAAAAAACATCTTTTACAACTCATTGTTTTCTGCGTCCTGACCATTGTCAGTCGATCTCCTCCGTGCAGCTCTGTTGCCTGTGTATCACCGATGCGAGGTGCAGTGCGTCCTCTCTGGAGAACTGCAATGCGCGCTGGACCACCCAAGAGCCACTGGGTGCCTCTCCGCCAGACCACAGACCTTATCATGCTCCCTCTTATGAGAGCTTATTTGCCTGCTGCGCAGCGGGAGGTGAGAAGCACAGAGCAGCTTAGCTCACTTGCAGCTTCTCAGGAGGTGAAATAGGCACACGGTGTCCGGGCCGGATCTTTCAGACGTGATCAATACATCAAATTTTTTTTATTCTGCCGTTCTGACTCACGAGAGTGTTTAAACTGGAGATAAAAGTGTAAAAATGTTAATCTTGCCTGAGAAAAGTGTATAAAGTGTGTAGTGAGGGGTGTTACAGCCGTAAAACATCTGTAATAACTGTAAAAATATAAAGCTGACTACTTTGCGGATTTCGCCTATTGCAGGTTATTTTTAGAATGAAACTCCCACGATAAATGAGGGAACACTAATATAAAACTAACAGCAGTGAAATGTTGAAATGATTAAAGCTGTTTCAAAATGATCCTGTGGGACATAAACTCTATTTCTCCAAAGACAGGCTGTTCAGGAAGCTATTACCAAGATGCTAATTATTACTAACTTTTAAACAGAAACAAACTTCAAGAGGCCAAAAACTAATAATATTTGCAAAAAAGTAGGAAATTATGTAAAACAAATTTCAAAACGTTATTACAAAACTAAACAATGAGTAGCCTTGTTCTCCTCTAAGCAGTTACCCACCTCTCTGAAAATGTTTTTTTTTTTCTTGGGAAACAGGACAAATGTGTAAAATAGTAAGGTACTTGAAGATGGAGAAAAAACTACCCTCAGGGTCATAAGAAAAACAAATATAAAAGCCAGATTTTATTGAAAAGGCCTTGAGGAAGATTCATACTCTGTATTGGTGGAGAGCAACTTTGTTATGCTATTTTATCCTGCAGCCAAACCTGCAGAGATGAGTCCTTCAAGGAGCAGTCATAAAAAAGAATACAGCAGCCTCACTAAATCAAAAACCAAATCAGGCATCAAAAAATCTGCACATATAAAAAAAAAAATCAAAACTATTTTAGCTAACTTTTCTTTTTTATCACTTTTCCTTTTGCAGTATTTCACTGTTCAAACATTTCTTTATTTGTACAGTTAGTTGCTTACATAAAGGGATTTGTTTCCTGTCTCCTGAGCCATGTAACAACACAACCATATATTTAACAAACACACTTATGCAGTAGGAGCATCACAGTGAGAAGATTAGAGACAAAATAATGAATACTTGCCCCAAGATGAAGCTGTCAAATCCCAGCAGTTTAGAAAGAGACAAAGAACAAATGTTTAAGCAAAATCCGGTTTTAAAGAATTGCACAAGAATTTCCACATGTCATTGCTCTCGGGCCGAAACCTTCAAAAACACAACTTTTCAGGGGAACATACATCTTTCTCTTAACATACAGTATATTAACTCTGTGACTGAACTTTCTTCTTTTTGAGCAACCGTTCAACTCATTGTGTTGTGTGCATTGAGACAACGCCACCAGACTTTAATTACAGAAATTTAATTACAGCCTTGAGAGTTCAGTCAGCACAAAATAAATATATAAACAGGATCAAGGAAGGAGATAAAGAGGAACAGGGAGGAGAGGGATGACTGTAAGGATAAAAAAACCCTGAATGAATTGTCAATCGGGATGAATTAAGTTGTCTCATTCTGACTCTGATGAGCCAAAACAGGTTGATGTGTCTTTTTAAGATAGAATAAAAAGTCAGACTTAAAGACGTTAATGCAGGAAGAATTAGATTTACAAGGCATCTATTATTGTAAAGTCTCAAAGAAGAAAACGACTTTATTAATAGAGATAACAGTGACAAGATGTGGGAGGTTTTGTTCTTCTGAGCCAGACGAAGGGAGTAAAAAGAGAAGTGCCAAACGCAGACAAGATCAAAGGATGTAGTGTTTGGTATGTGAGGTGAAAAGCATGCTGGATAGTTCGAGTGGGAGCGAACTGACCAGTGGGTTACACTACAAAAGAACAGCACAGAGGGGGTGAGCTGATCTGAGCTGCAAACACAAAGGAGTGGCTGGGGATTCAGTGAGCAGAGAAAGCAACACAGTCTGTGAGAAACCAACGAAATGAAATATCCTCCATCTGCAGGTTTGCATGTGAATACTCACATACGGCTTGTTTTATATCGTCCCCCAGTTTAGCTTGAATGAAGTGTTCACTATATTTAGGTAAAACAAGGGCCAGGCTGCAGAAAGGAGGAGAATATTAGGTGTTTCAAAAAAATAGCAATATCATCTTCAGCAGAATATAAATGAGTGGTTTTAAAGATGTATTTGTTTCATAGCACATCATTATGTCTTTTCAGAGGATGGTGATTTATTAGCTATTCAGATAAATCAAAGAGTTTTAGGTTAACATCATAAACGGGGCTCACCTGTAATCTGTTCCATTGACTGGTGCCCATGTGTAGGTCCTGACTCCTCTATCTATGTATCTCTGTCAGAAATGACACACACCAATGAAGAGGTTTTATTAGCGTGAAACTTCTAAACTCACCTAAGGTTGAGGTGTTTTTCCTGCTTAGATTTGCTAATTTGTGTATTTTTTGTTAAATTTTGACACCTGATTCATACTTTCTCTCTGTTTTCCACAACACTCACACACCTCTCATCTGCTAATTAACTCACCTAGTCCATGTTCACCATTAGCCCTCCCAGTATATGTGGTCCTCAGTCTCTCAGAGCTTTGACAAACCCTGTGTTGTCATCCTTTTTTTGCTGTCTCTGCCTTCTGTTGCTAAATTTTTGATTTTTTAAAAATTAAACTATTGACTAAACCTGCCTGCTTGCTTGCTGCTGTCATTTCTGCCTTGGATTTTACCTTCTCCAACACAAAACAGTATAGGAAAACACTCCAGTCACACTAAATAAAGGCCTTACAAATCACTCAGGGACATTTGTAATTTGCCACCAACAGTCGTCCCAATGAGATCCCTGCTCTCTCTGAAAAGCACAGCTTCCTCTGACTGGTCAGCTCTCACTCCATAACAACTCATCTATAAAAAAGCTTTACTGGGTACAAAATTAGTATCTACCTCCTTGTAAAAGAATGAGTCATCAACATTTTTATTGCTATAATGAACCTCTAAAATACCACCGACAGTTTCACTTTGTTTATTTCTGTTGAGTCAGTTTCTACCAGGCATTTTTGAGGATTGATCAGGCAATAAAGACACCACCGCTTCAGACTTCCTCAGGATTTAAATCTCATGACTGAGTCTTATCACAGCAGGCAATAATAACGCTGATTGAAAAGACAACCTGTTTCATAAATTTGCTTTGTTTCTGTTTACATCATAATAAAACACATCTCATTGTGCTATGCTTTACACTCACAGTGCCAACATGAACAAGTGAGCATGCAATAACTCATTTATTTAATCATTTCTAAGTGATCAATATCATATATTGATCAATACCCATGAGTCCTTGCAGCCACAGCCTTTGCATAACATGTATTTATAATCATTTTATTTGCTTATATTGTACATTACATTGCATACAATTTCCTTAATATCATGTCTTACCTCATCCTGAGTTTTCACTAAAGTGTCAATAGTCTGTTCTCCTGTTTCCCCATCAATCATCAATCTCCTTATCTGTATATAAAAATAAAGAAACAGCACAACAGTCACTGAATCCAGTGACCTATCATCTGATAATGCTTTGTTCTATAATTTCATTATGGGACACAGAGTTAATCCCTTAGAATAATTGGTCATAGTCGTTTCAGGAAACGATATTGCAGTTCTTGCACATGAAAATCTGTCTGTATGTTGAATCTGGTCATTGGATATGTTACCTCCACTTTGATGTCATTCTCCAGTTCAGCATCAAGAAAGTCCAGAGTAACAGGCTCCTGGAATTTAGGATTCTGTGGAAAAGACAATATGTCAGTCTGAAGTATATAACTCTATTTCACAATAAATCAATTTAACAAAATAAAACAAAGGAAAAAGAAAGAGAAATGACGGATGTGAACAAAACAGAAAGCTGGAAATAGTTCTGTCTTGTTTTGTATCATTTTATCTAAAATTATCTGGCTTGAAATTAAAAATAAAGTGCAGTGGACCAAGAAACAATCTTTTTCATGTGTCTTATTATTAGTCAAACACAGAGACTAATGTAATCCTGCTTCAAACTGGATGTTAGTTCAGCCAGTAAAAGAGTCTGAAACTTGAGATTACTTCTTATGTTGAGTCACTGCCAGTCTGGAGCTAATTTAATTTGGATTAAATCACAATATTATGAATTTACTTTAAAAAAGTAAAGCACTCCTCATATTTTACAAATATTTTGGTACCAACACACCTACCTTTATTGGCTGAGCATTAAAGGTTTTCTCTAAACACTGGGTCCTGATTTACACAACTTTTTTTTTTAGGTCTTTAATTTATTTAAATATTTTTTATACATTTTTAGGGTTTTAAACACATTTAAATGAATATTTTAACTATAAAAAAGCTACACAAAAAATAACCTTACTATATTGATATAGAAACAATGTGTTCCCATTTATAAAGTTGCACTGATAATTTTTTTTTTAAATACCAATTCCTCAGTGGCTCAATGCATTTTTCCATCTGATAGTTCAAGTTCACTCTTTTTGGGGTCTAAATTAAATTGCAAGCCAGCTGTCATTTATAGGTCAAATTAAAACAACCTTAAATGTTTAGGTAATTCAACTATGACAAAATAAGGCCTGAAATTTTATTTTTTGTATTGTTTATGTAGTGTGTTCAAATCTTTGACACCCAAATTTTCAAAAGGATTGTTCAACTTTTGTAAGTGCATTTTAGGTTTAAGTGCCTTCATCGAGTTCACAAAGCCACACAAAGAGGAACAGTTGCACCTCATTCTGCACTGTCAACTATCCCCACACGATGCAGTTTAAAGGATGTGTTATGCATGCATTTTAAGGAAAACATGTCCATGTTTACATGTATTACTACTAGTGCAAAAGGCCTTTGATTATCAAAGACCTGCACTGTTTGCAACATGCATTTTTCATTTAGGCTGCTGAGGGCTGGCATGCCCAAGTGAAGAAAAGTGACCAAAAAAGCACTAAGATGCACATTAACCTTCACAAAAGAGGGCAGGCATGTTATTAAAAGTCATTCATCATTTCTTTCACTAACAGATATTATTGTTTCTACAAATAAACTGTCAAAAATGTGGTAACATCCTGTTGTTATTTTACATCCAGGATAAAAAAAACATTATTATTAAAGTTCCCATGTCCCAGGGTAACACACTGAGACATTTGAAGGGTGATAGTTCTGTTTTTTATTCTGTTAAAATAAGAGCATGCAGTGCTGTATGAAAAAAAACAAAATACCACTTTTCATATTTCAATAGGTATTTACCTCCATGTACTGTCAGACGTATTTTTTTATTTCTCTGTCATTTTTGTGCCAACTGTTAGGCATCTTTACATTACACCATGGACAAGTGCAATCAAACACAAAACAAGTGAAAATTGCTCACACCAGCTGGGTTTCATGGGCATTTCTTCTCCAGCATTTAATTATCAATGTTTGCTTTGTGACTCTGATGCTGAGAAGATTCACAAAGAAAGTGAAGCAAAAACAACAGGTGCAACCAGTTGGCAAAGCTGGGCTTCAGTTTGTACATGGCTAGTAAAAACTAAAGAATTTGCTTAATTTTTCTATAGATGTAGAAATCCCAAAATCAGAGTCAAATAGCTATTAACGCGTGGTTTATTGTGTCCAGGCATACCTTTAAGTGTTAATCACAGAGATCTCCTTTATTTGTCCCACAAATGTTCTCATGTAATAAATTCAGAAGCCGTGACACCGGAGTCTAATGAAATCCTGGACATAAAAACCAAAGGCTCTGTACCATATGGTACCTTGACATGACACCAGACAGAGCTGCATCAGACTTGATACAAAGTGACACTGAACTCTATGAATGTCCTCTCTTAAAAACCTTATACGTCTGAGCTGCTTTATGGTGGTATAAAATAGTAGCAGTAATCTCTGTAAAAGAGCTGGACATGAAACCTGATACCGGCCTGTCCTACACACAATTTTCAAACTCAACATGGAGCACAATATTCTAAAGGTTTAGTGTTAAAAATGTCTAAAACGGGTTAAAAAAACACACACAAAAGCTTGCTATAGAGAAAAACATAATACAACAAAAAAATACACACATAAAAAGCTATTAAACATTTACAGAGTGAACTTTCTTACATGTGATGGTGAGTGAAATTAATTGAAGCAGCAAAGGAACATGAAAATGAAGCAGCTCAGCATGAAAATGAGAAAAGAAAGAATAAAAGATCAAAAGGTCCAAAATGGGTTGAAAATGAAACATAATTTCTACATTAAGACATGAGAGAAAATTAAAAGAGAAGAAACAGATTTTAAAAAGTAGGAACGGAAACATCAAACAAAAGAGTGGGGGGGGGTGAAGGAAGGAACATGAGAGACTTCTGTATATCAGCTCTAGATTTGGTGAGTTGAGCAGGGATTTAAGAAGAAAATAAAAACACTGCAGTGAGACGAGAGGTGTATGTCATATTTCACTTTCAGGTGATAAGCTGAGCTCAAGGTCACCATCAGTATTCCTCAAAATGGCATTTGGCTGATTCAGTGAGACAATGAGCCTCAGGGCTGATGGGAAAAAAGTTTGCTGCAATGCTACATTAAAATGAGATCATCCTGATGGTGCCCAGTTACAACATTAGGTTATTCTAAGGTCATATTACTCTTTGGAAACATTTGATAGGAGCCCTGTGAAGTCATTACATAATGTTAACGACATAAACAGCATCATCTCAGAATAGAGCTGCGGGTTCGTCAAGTAAGGTAGATGGAGCTCTGAAATCATGAGAGCTGCAAAGAATTTTGGAAATCATCAAATTACTGAAACCACTGAGAATGACTTTTTTTTTTTCAAAAAACATTCTCGCGGGGATTGTAGACCAATTATTATCTAAGGCCCCCCTTCAAAGAGGATTTAGACCCCGCTCTGCTCTCCTCAATATATGACCCTTCGCTGAATTGCAGTAAATTTGGAAAACCTCCTTATGTTTGAAGGCAATCATGACACTGCTGTGCTCTTAGTGCTCACCAAATGCCCCATGTCCCCAAGACACTCTTCTGCAATCATCATGCTGAAAACAACAAACAAGATCCCACACTCCTACCACTTACACCCATCCACCTGGGCCCTGCCTGGGTTAGACTCTCTTGGATCATGTTGGGATGCAGCTATACAACATTAGATCACGCCATGATAGAATGACACTCATGGCATGGTTGCAAACTAGACATGAGGCCTGTTTCAAAATTTTGAACAACCAAATAATGGCGATCCACACAGGCCTCATGTCATGGATATACTGACATCGCTGCTTCCCCTTCGCTCCATCCAGGACCCCATATGCCATCTTAAATAGTAGTACCAAAGTACATTTCATGCTTTAAACAACTGTCAAGATCTCTGCTACTTTATTAGTAAATATCTGATGACCTTACCAAGTGGTGTCGTCATCCTGGGTCAAGGGGGTCTTTTTCCACAATGTACTCACACAGACTACATATCTAGAAAGCACTAAACTATACTAACACTTTTACAAAATGAAAGCAACACATGAATCACTTGACTTTAGGCAGATTTGTACCACCAGTCAGAAGTGATGATTGTTACTAGGCTACAGGACCGTGTCGCAGAAAATCCTACGAGGCTACAGTGAAACTACGTCTGGAATTTAAACTGCACCTACTTCCTCTCACCTCATGAAAAGTGACAGCGTACTTATTACTGAGCCTGAGTTTCCTGTTTTGAATCCTTTTCTAGGAAAATCATGACACAAACATGTACAGAGATTAATGCTGATGTTTAAATAAGAGTCTGTGAGCATTTTAGAAATGTATTTTTATGTAAATGTAGGTATTTGATTAGATTGGATTCATTAAAGCTAGATTAAAAGATTTGGAGATAAGAACAACAACGTAAAAAACCTCCTAAAGCCCGAGGCATTTACATGTCCTGCTTGTCAAGATGTCATAATCAACTCTGCACCTCCTCCTTCCTCTTCATGTTATTCTCGAGCGCTGAGAGCTGCAGGTGTACACTAATGTGAACTGACCGCATCTGAATTACCACATCAATCAGAATAATAAAGCAAGAAACAAAATAATTTGATCCATAACTGTTGTGAAGTGTGTGTGGTCTGCAGTTCCAGAGCCTTGGAGGGGCCATTGTGAAGTTCTGGCCGACACATGGCCCCCATGCAGCCTGTCGGTGCCGGATCGCCTCGGGCTAAACACAGTGAGCTGCAGTGGGATTTACTGAAAAAAAGGAGGGCTGGAACCTCTTGTGGGGTCATGGCAAATTTTTACTGGGTCACATTTTAATACGTGCCAGTGGCTGGAAGTCCAAATGCATTTATTTGACAAATTGTGAAACTACTCAGGGCAGTTCACGAGTTTGCAGCAGAACCGTCGTGTGCTTCTTTAACATTTCAACCTTAATCATTGTAGAAATGTGCAATATTGTTCAAATGAATTGTGACCAAATCTAAGTTCAATAAATTGTTCCCTAATCGTTCTCATTTATGTGAGGGAGACAATAAAACGGCAAGTCCAGAATATAATCTCATGTTAAAAATAAAGAAAATTACAGCCTCGTGCAATAATCTTGTTAAACTAATTACATCTAGAATGTAGCCACTGAGCTTCTCTTATTTCTTATTCTCAAACATATACACTAGATCACTGCCAGGTCCTCATATCTATGCAGTCCCATATGGTAGCAGTGACCTTCCAGGCAATTTCTAAGAGCTGATTATATCAAGTCATATTCTAACTGGGGAATAGATTCTCTTTATGAAGATTGATGAGGCGGAGGCGCTTGGAAGAGTTTGAAAAGAGCCTTTACCATCTGCTAGGATGTATATTATTCACCAACCAAAAGAAGTTGCAGTGAAACTATGTAGAAATAGTCAGAATTTATTACAATACATCAACACATTGATATGTTAATTTATATAAAGTGATGCATGGTGCCAGAACTTATACCTTTGGCTGGAGATTGGGATGCAGCAGGACGTATCCGTTGGGATCAATGGCAAAGTAGTAGCCATTGGGGCCGATCTGATGCAGAAGGTGAACAAAGGAGAGAAATACATTTTTCTGCTGAAAAGATACTTCATCACATCTGTGTGGCACAGGAAGGTGGCATCATGATGAAGTGGGTAGAAATGTCACGTCATTTCAAGAAGGTTGCAGATTTAAATCTTAACTGATGGTTTTTATAATGTGTGTGTTTGAGCTTTCTTCGTGTATATCTAATGAAGCACTGAACAGATTAGAACAGATTCAATACGACCTGATTTGAGAAGGCCACCAAAACTAATCAACCTTTGCAATCACAAAATTAGCTATTTGTCTGTCAATTTTATAGATATGCAGCTAAAATTTGATATGGGAGTAGCTGAGAATCATCCTCATCAGATGCTCACTACTCATTGTGCAACATCTCTTTAAAACTTTAACGTTAGCAAAATATCTCATGAGCTACTGGACAGAAAACTACAACTGATCGCAACCATAGCTAAAAAACCACAGCAAACAAAAATGTCTGTAACTCAGTGCAGTTCACAGATACTAAGCAAAACTTTCAAGTGGTAGTAGTGGTCATCTATATAAGACAAACTCAAGGTACTAACTGATAACAGATTTTGCAATATCTCATGAGATCACTTGTATTATGTTCAAGATTTGACCAAAATGGCTTTTTATGTTACGTATTCCTAAATACAAGGTGATTATATATAAAATTTGCCATATTTGCATTCTTTCAAGGAAGGAATTAATTGAATTGTTGAATTTAAAAGGATCATATGTTGTCTTTACTTTACCCCAATAATTGTCCCTTGGTTATTTTCTCCTGCACCATTTTTGTCCAACATTGGCTAAAAACAACCCTCCATCTGTCCAGAACCTTGAACAGGATCAAGCAGCTATGAAAGATGACTGGGTGATATAATGGAAATCCCACTAACTGTTAAAATCTTCACAGAAGGGTCTTAATAGTTCCAAATATGAGTTAAATATGGAGCAAGGAAGTTGTAGTTAACAACAGATTACTATAGATATCACATAAAAAAAGGGTGCAATTTACTTTTATCACATGCAGTTTTTTTTCCCAGAGGGAAACAAGTGAGAAAGTTCTACACAACTTTGCGAGTCACAAGGCTGTGTGATAAATATGTTTGCCTGCATGCATATGATCACACATGGGTGTGTTAGACTCACTGTGAAGCGCGGTGTGAGCTTCTTGATGTCATCGAGAGACACATCAATCGCCATTACGCCAAGAATCAACTGATTCTGGTGCTGATGGGGAGGGGGTGGGGGGTGAAAAAAGAAGAAAAAAAAGATGAAGAATAACACATTCATCTGTCACTCCA
>SSNR01000430.1:6930-101351 GCA_006937965.1 Callopanchax toddi | reverse complement strand
TTCTCCTGCACCATTTTTGTCCAACATTGGCTAAAAACAACCCTCCATCTGTCCAGAACCTTGAACAGGATCAAGCAGCTATGAAAGATGACTGGGTGATATAATGGAAATCCCACTAACTGTTAAAATCTTCACAGAAGGGTCTTAATAGTTCCAAATATGAGTTAAATATGGAGCAAGGAAGTTGTAGTTAACAACAGATTACTATAGATATCACATAAAAAAAGGGTGCAATTTACTTTTATCACATGCAGTTTTTTTTCCCAGAGGGAAACAAGTGAGAAAGTTCTACACAACTTTGCGAGTCACAAGGCTGTGTGATAAATATGTTTGCCTGCATGCATATGATCACACATGGGTGTGTTAGACTCACTGTGAAGCGCGGTGTGAGCTTCTTGATGTCATCGAGAGACACATCAATCGCCATTACGCCAAGAATCAACTGATTCTGGTGCTGATGGGGAGGGGGTGGGGGGTGAAAAAAGAAGAAAAAAAAGATGAAGAATAACACATTCATCTGTCACTCCAATCATCCATTTATTAACCTTACCTCTCCATTCCTGTCATCAATGGTTTTAGTTCTGTTGAAGACTGGCAGCGTTCCAGTGATGACCAGGCCCAGTTCCTAACAGACAGTAGGTATAAATATATTTTTGCATTGAAAAATGTGTTTCAATTTTCATTAAAAAACACAAACATGGCGCCCTACCAGAGCATCAAGGTAAACATTAGTCCACTGGACTTGTTTGGCCTTCTTGTCTGCCAGAACCATGGGTCGTCCCAGAACATCTAGGTACTCCTGAATTAGACACACAAAACCATCTAACTTATTGGATTTTTTCCATGCAACAACTGCATTTATCAATTCTTGAGGAAGGTGAAAGGATAAAACACCACCTGTGTGTTTATTCTTATTGCTCCAATGGATGGAATCTCATAGAAATACCCTGGAGAAATAAACAATAAAGATTTTTGTAATGTGGTTCTTTATTGAACTGCCTATAAAATGTTTCCTTTCATCATCCAGGAGCTAATTTGAAAGCAGTCATCCATATATGAGCTAGTTAGCTTTATAACATTTGACCAAAGAGTTTTTTTCCCCTGTATTTATAATAAATGAGCTCCTGATTCTAAAATATCAAATGTTTTCTTCTTTTGTCATTTGCTCACGTAGAACCTTTTTAAAACTTTTTCTAGTGTTTTAGGTTCAATCTAACAATAAATAGCATCACTTGCAACATTACTAATGTAAGTAGATATAGTAGATTTTTAATAATCAAATGTTCCAGTACCTTTATTGGAGCAGGCCATCCATTGAATGGGTCCTTTGTCATAGTTGTGTTGTCCAACTGAGAAGGTAAAAAGTCTGACCTAGAACACAACATTTCAAAAGAATACAAACACATTGATCATTTTGATACATACACACATTCTGTTCCATTTTAAGGTTTTCCTTTTAACACCATAAATATCCACTGTAACTACTGATAGAATTTGTCATGTTGGTGCAAAACCCTAACCTGCTGGTAAAGATTTTTGCCGTTTGTGTGTTTAACTTGTATAAATTAAATTATTGAATTGAAAAAACTAAACTTTCTTTTTTTAAAGACAAATGATATTCCTATCCCATTGTTCCCTGCATATACATCTTTATATTGTTAGGATATGTTTCTAATCAGTTTTCATATAAACTTTTTTTTTCCAGTATTTTAATAAACAGCATAAGGAAGAAAGCTTAAATTTGATTGCATTTTTAAATTAATTAATTTCTTGGGGTAATTTCCAACCCTAATTAGATTGGATCATATCTCCTTAGTTATAATAGTAATTATAATATTAATACATTTTTTAAACATCAAAATAATGCAGTCGTGCTGAAGTCAATTTTTCATTTATACTGTAATTTTAAATAACTGTAGTTTCCCTACATCACTGTTTTATGTAAGAATGTTTAGAATGTTGTTGTTTTTGCAGTGTTCTTGTGCATCTACCTGTTCTTTGTGTGTTTTGTATTCTTGTTGTTGTCAGGCTTGTTTTTGTCCTGTTCCAGGCCTTTGTGAATCCCTGCCTTAAAGCGCTTTTAGTTTTGTTTTAATTGAGGAGACTTTGCCTGTTCATCATCCTCCTGCCATCTTCTTGTCACTTGCCTGTCTATCCACTCCATGCACAGCTGGATGTGTGTAAGTTCATACCTTTTTATCAGAGTTGTATTTCTCCAGAACAGACTGAGCTCTCTCCTCTCCTCCGTCTGTGAACAGCATGATGATCTTGTTGCAGTTTGCTCTGCTCACATTGGTCTAGTCAAAAAAAATAAATGGGAGTTTTATGATTAATTCTAAAATAGATTAAAAATAAAATCTTCAATAAGACACATGAGTTAATGGTCAAAACCTTTGGTTATTCTATTGATTGTGACATTTTTTGTACTGTGGCGTATCAATGATGTACTGATATGTTATTTCAAATCTAAAAATTCAAATCCAGTTTCTGCAAAATATTCTTTTTGCACTTAATTCACAGTTAATTTGACATATTTTCAAATAAACAAATATGAAATATTAAGTATTTACCACCTTTTTTACATGTTTTAACTTAAATTCTTGCAGACATGCATGCATGTAATAAAGACAACATATTAAGCATTAACCTAACCCTAAATATTTTTCTAAGTATGTCCAACTTTTCTTTTTAGGCCTTGATCATTCATCTGTAACATGTTTCTGTCATGTCCAAACAGAAGACATGAAGTAACACATCCAACCAGCAGATGGCGGTAAAGACAACAATTTGAAGCTTCTGGATTATGAAGACATCACAGGCAGCATTCACTCAAAACTTAGTTCAGACCTTGAATTCTCAGTCGCACTGAAGTGACAAGTTTTCCTTACTGCATTGAGCTGCTCAAAAGCAAACTCGAAGCCTTTTGTGTAGTTGGTGATTCCTTTGGCCGTGATGTTCTGAACAGCATCTTTCAGCAGCTTTTTGTTCCTCACGTTGGCCTGAACCAGATGGTCGAAACACGCTGTGTTCTTCACCCTGGTGTTAAACTGGGGAGGGAAAAAACAGACAAGAAGTTTTGACCTGAGAATTATTCACACAAATAAAGCATCTGTGCATGTGTAAAAAAAACAAAAAACAAATACAAATGTACCACACACACATATGCACACAACCACAGCAACACTCCCACCTGGCCTTGGCTGTTATCAGCCAGCGGTAAACAGACACATTCATCAAGCCCCGCTAATTGCTTCACATCCTTGGAGCTCAACGATTTGGTACCCATGGAAACAAGATTCTGCTATATAAAAATGAGGATAGGCAGTTTCACCATACTTTTTAAAAAGTGGGACCACTTCCTTTTAACTTTATGTTTCATGTGTGCACAGATGTCATCTGTTAGTGTAGCTGTGCTCCAAGTACTAATTGTCCATATTCTTTAGGAACATATTTGGGTCAACATTTTTAGATTATTTAATAAGCCTTTGCAAAAACAAAATAAAATGATAGATTATTGATGGCATGGTAACTTTTAAACTCAGTATTTTTAAACATTATAATCTATGTGTCACTGTGAGATGACAAATAGGTTTAATACTATAATACACACAGAAAACCTTTTAAAAAATTACTCTAACTCTGATTATAAAGTGGTGTGAAAAAATATGTGCCCCCTTAGTTTTAGTTCATTTTGTCACATGGTTCATATTAAAAAATCACATTTCAATATCTATCATACTTTCCACCAAAATACTAATGACCGAAAGAACGAGACCGTGGCAGGGGCAGATCTAGAGGGGGGGGCAGTGCCCCCCTGACAACAAGCTTGGCCCCCTGTGGCCCCCTGCTAAGTGCTGAGTGTTTTAGAATTTTCCCTTTTAAAAAGGCAGCTGGCCCCCCTCTAATTTTGGTCTAGAACCACCACTGGACCGCAGATACAAGCGGCCAAAATGAGTTTTCTCTGCAGGATGGCCGGGCTCAGCCTTAGAGAAAGGGTGAGGAGCTCGGACATTCGGGAGAGACTCAGAGTAGAACTGCCGCTCCTCGATATCAAGAGGAGCCCGTTGAGGTGGTTCGGGCATGTCCTGCCGGCAGGAGGACCCTGGGTCGACCCAGGACACGTTGGAGAAAGTACTTCAGTCTGGCCTGGGAATGCCTTGGAGTCCTGCCGGAGGTGCTGGTGGAGGTGGCCGGGGAGAGGACGATACGGGACTCTAGTTGGGATGCTGTCTCGCAACCCGGACCTGGATGAGTGGAAGAAGGCGAGGCAAGGCGAGGCGAGGTGAGGCTTTCCACCATGGGTGTTACAACCATGTTACTAAGGTTAGGGGACAATTACATTTTCACACAGGGCCATGAGTGGATCTACTGGTTTGGCACAGGGTGGCAGTTGCCAACCTAAAAGAAAGAATGGCACCCCTGCTGCCACCTCAGCTGACATAGATATAAAATATTCTTGTTTATGGTGCCACAAAAATTCTTGCCCCTCTCTTGCCACCCCATAAATATTTCTCTAGATCCGCCACTGCACAGGACCCAGTTGGTTTGAATAGTTTTTATATTTTAATAGGTAAACCCATTATTTGACAACACATTTTTGTATTTACTCAAGTTTTTTCTAAGCTGAAATTGGTTTGCTGACCTGAAACATCAAGTCTAACAAAAGAGCAAAAACAGAATAAATCTATAAGAGACAAATAGTTTAACTTTGTGTTTGTGAGTGACATATATTCATATACAGTATTTAGTACAAAAATGTAGTTTAAACAACTGAACCAAGTTGACGCCACAACACGAGCACAACACACGGTCATGTAATTTGACCGGAGGAATCCTTTTTCTTCTGTCATAAAATCTATCAAAAGGAGACGTGAACAAGGTTAGCTGAGGATGTGAAAAGCAGAGGAAGGAAACACAAAAAACAGAGGGGGAGGGTGTGAATACAGGAGATTCACAAACAGGAACATAAAAAACATCTCCTGTAATGAGTTCATGTTGTACATTCATCATCTATCTGGGCGGACTTTCTTCTTTTTAGATAAGCTCATTATGTCAAAAAAGAAGTAGAGTGTGATGTATGACTACTGATTAACACATTTGTGCTTTGTAAGGTGATGTTGCTGGCTATGTACATAAATGTGAATGCAGCTTACATCAAATTCCACTGTTTTTTGTGATCCTATTAAATCAGGACTACTATATGTGTGCTATTGTCCTGGCTTTACGTAAGGATTAGTGATGACTCAGGGAAAGGTGGCTAATCTTAAAACTGTAATCCTGCCTGACTCTCTGGCTTGCTCACTAAAATGACTCCAGCTAACACGGCTGAACAGGCATGATGAAAGTGATAGAAGTTCAGCAAGGTGAGTGGGAGAATGAGAACACAAAGAAATACGAGTGAGATCAACAACAAAAAAAGCGGAGGGTGGGACAGAAAATCAGCCATCAGCAATCTTCTGAGCTGCCCAGCTGTTAAGGAACGGCGTGAGCATCTTCCATTATCAAATGCCAACTTAGACCCTGGGCTACTGTTAATGAGGTTAATGATTTATGGGGAATATCAGAGACCAGTGATTCAGTGGCAGGTAACATCCTCAGGGCCAGACGAGCATCACTCTGTCTTCATGTGTGAATGAGTGAGTCAATGCTGAAAGAGTGTGACAACAAGCCTGAAGGATTTTGTTCAAGAAAATGACAAATAATGCAACTGATATCATGAAGTGTCAGGGAAAAAAAGCCATTCTGATTCCAGGTCTGTTATTTAATGCTCTGTTTTTGTATCTGAATGGAAGCAATAAGAGATCATCAATGCAGTGAAAGTCTCATACTTTCTAAATTAACAAATTAAATACCTTAGATCCATTCAAATATACAGTACAAATTTGTAGAGCAATGAGTTTCAATGTTATTTTGCATCAAGCACTAACATTTTAAAGATTGGGATTCTTAAGTAATTGTAGAGATATTTTTGGTTTGGGCCTTTTTTTTGGATTAGTGGTTAGCTCATCAATCCATTGAGAATCATTTTACTTGTTTTAGCTTGTTTAAAGAAATGTAATTGTTCATAAACTCTTCACAGAAATCAACTTTAAAAAACCTGATTGTATCCCTTTAAGATGCTAACCTACTGATTCATTTACCATAAACATCAGTTGGTTTATCCAGAAAACCTTGTTTTAAAATTAAATAAGATATTAAAAATATTTGATTTTAAAAAGCTGAATTAAATCTTATTGTAATATAAAAATATTTAAGAATACATAACAATACTGATGTAAATCCTCTGTAAATACATGAAAAATGCTAGTGTGATTGTGCTTTTTAATAAGAATACCAATGACCCACCACTTTTTAATATAACAAAGGATTCATGTAGGATTTGTAACCTTTGGATTATGTTTTAGCACCTTAGCACTTCCCCCAGTGTCTTGTGGCTCATTTGGAATACTAATGCATTCTATTTTTGGTGTTAAAGCACACAGCAAAAAAAAAAAAAGTTTAAAAAGTTTTACCACAAACTTTAACTGGATTTTACTTTCCCAACTAAATCCTCCTGTCTCAGTTTTTGTGAAACAAACACACTGGCCTGCTGAGCTCCCCACCACATTCTGATAATTGCACATCGCTGTAGAATCACAAGTCCACCATGGAACAGAATGCATTGTGTCAAAGACAAAGGGTCCCTGCAGAGAGACGATGGAACCTGAATGAATGTCTTTGTGCAAGAAGACAGAAGACAGCTCCAATTTCTATAAAGACCCATCTCAATAAACACCTCCGCAGGTACCCATCTACACATCAACTAATGTCCTGATTGGGTCTTTCTGAGCGTAATCACAAAAGTAGCGGGCCATGAGGAGATGGAAAAGTGTAAAGGGAGAACATTGCAAGTGATGGGTGAGCGAGAAAAATAGAAATGATGGGAAAGAAAGTGAAAACGGCAAAGGTGTGTTTTTGTGCAGAAAGACGAAACTAAGACATGAATTTTTAAGGTGAAAACCTGAGAGGAATTGCATCAGTTAATGATGAGAGAGGGGGAAAAAGAATGGAAAGATAAATAGAGTGATGGATGACTGTTTCCCAGGTTCACCAGAGTGGCGAGCACAACTTTAATTTCTTTAGGAGCGATGGGAATGTTCATCCACACCCGTGTGTCTATCTGTGGCTCTGGAGGAGGGTTGGGGTCACACAGTGCAGAGTTTTAATCTTTAGCACCGAATGGAGCAGCGGGTATTTCATTAAAGATCTGTTTCAGGGTGGCCAGACCTGAAAGAAATCCATATTTCATTATTTGTCCTCTGTCTCTTTACCTCTCCTGTATGCATATGTCCATGTGGGCATGGGTTGTGTGTGTGCAGGAATCTGTAGATGTAGCCTGACTGTAAATACTGAAGATATGGTCACAGAAAAATGTTGATTTTACATTATGTCAACAAATATCCACATAACACACTTTACATTTAGTCTTAATGATACTCACGAAAACTACATTGACATAGTCATCATCAGACAGGGTCTCCAGCATCTCGCTGACAGATGTTCTGATGAGTTTTAGAGTCAAACCGGAAACACTCCCACTCCTAGAAGACAATATAAATATATACTTATATATTAACACAAGAGCTTCTTATTCAGCCCTCTTACAGTTAGATTTGACTCAGGATAACTGCTTTTTCCTTAAGAACTACATGACATAACGCAGCAAATCCTAAAAAGCTTTATCATCATGGGAGGAAAAGAGAAAGTAGATGTGTTAGAATACTGAGCTACTCACGCATCCACGAGGATTAGCATGTCTTTGGGTGAAGCAGCTCCTTGAATGTACCTGAAAATACAAGTAAAAAAACCCCAATACATTTTAGATAAAGTAAAAAAACACAGTCTTGTTTGCAAAAGATGTCTTAGAGCCACTTCGAAAAAAAGACAAAATTTCTCAGTTTCAAGATTTAAGTCAAACTGGTGGAAAGAAGATGAAATGTCGAGGGAAAAGTCTAAAAATTCTTAGATTTTATTATCAGTAGTTTTGACTTTATTCTAGAAAAAATAAATTTACATTCTTATATCAACTTTTAATCTTCTTTTTATGAGCTTTTGTTTTGTAATTAACATTTTAATTACCGTATACTTGATATTTCTACATTAAACTGGCAATCAAATAAATAATTTTACTTATCTTCTCTTTTTACCTTTGATAGGATCTTGAAACATTGAAGGTTCCTGATTTCATGAGAGTTTATCTTGATAACATGGATTTTTTATTTATTTGTGTCTTGTTTTCATGTTTATTTCATGCAAGTTCAAGAAGAAGTAATGACAGTTGTATCAAAATTTAGGAAAAAAGGAAAAGGAAACTACTTCAATCAATATAAAGTGGTAAAGAAGTCATGTTTATGCTAAAAACATTAGAAGGCTCCTGACCAAAACAGAACAAAAACCAGCTTTCTTACCACGGTCTCCTCCGGACGTCATATAAGTCAATTTTACTGGGTGTCTTTCGAGCATCCATCCACGGAGAGGCTATAAAAAGAGATCACACACACAATTATCTTGTTATAATTAAAGAAAATAATCACCAAAGCCTATTTTGGTCTCATTTCTGACACATTTGATTACAAGACCGATGAAAAAAAATCTGGCAATATGCAGCGTCAAATTCAGCTCAGCAGTGAGTCACTGCCAGACACGCTAAACCACATTTTATACTGACAGTTAGCTTGTTGGATAGACTCCTAAATATATCACATCATCTACACTGCAACGTGATTTATGCTGAGAAAAAAAAAAGGTAAACAGGAGCTAATTTGGATTTTTATCTGAGCAGATCTTGATTCTTCCTGCTTGCTCTTAGGGAGGGGCTTTGCATAAACAAGTCAGCGCAGGTTGTATGATTGCCTTTCATGCATGCTGAGAGGGTAAAAAGGGAAGAGGGAGAAGTAAATTAAGTGGGAAAAGTTGTACTAAACTGTAGTTTTTTTCACAAAGTCAAAAATGACAGTCTGTGTAGAAATCAATCAATCAATCAATCTTTATTGTCAGTGAACCAGCATCCTGAAAGAACAAAATTTACATTTCAGTACAACCTTTCCCAAGATCAGACATACAGCATATAAACAGGGTCAGATCGACTGTGGTCAAGGATAACAAGAGGAAGGGGAAAAACAGGTCCCCCAGCTCTGCTCCGACTAGGGGCAGAGATGGGATGTAAAATAATAAACACCTCAACATGTAAGCACATACAATTGACAATGAAATGGTACAAGGAGAGCGTTGAAGATGGCGGGAGGTGTAAAGAAGGGGGCAAGCCACCTTCTGGATATATCTCCAGGGGAGTATTCCAAAATGTCCCGTCATCTCCCAAAATTCAGAGAGGAATTCAGACGGGTACTCCGGAATAGATTGACAGGACAGAGAGCCGGGCAGACGGGGGGGAAAACGGCTTAGCTTGAGAGGGAAAACTGTCAAACAATGAACACAAGACTGCTGCTGATTAACAAACCTTACACATTAGTTTAGATAAAATTGATAAGCTTCCCTCTATACACTATGATTTATAAAATCACCCCAAAAAGCAGAGTGCGTGTGTCTGGAAACCCTTTTCAATTTAGTTGGCAGAGTGTGTGAGAAATGTGCGATGATTTTAGAACAACTTGTGAAACTTTGTGACAGATTGGAACCCCCCCAAAAAAGAGAATTAAGACAATTTAAACTATTTCTGACTAAACGGCAACAAGAAAAGCTGCATCCATCTGACATTCCTTCATCAAAAAGATTTAAGTTAACTATTCAGTTTGATCCCAAAGGAATTTGCATACTTTCTTGGAATTTTATGTCTCCAATAATCACCAACAGTCGCTGTCCAATGATGCTGGCTTCAAATAACCAAATAAAATGTCCATGAGTAATGACCTGATTAGTCAGTTCTTTTGTTTTACCTGGGTAATAGCGAGCCAGGCCTGTGGCACTTCCAAACACTTGCCAAAGAAGTGTTGGGTCGTCCTCTCTATTCCTTTTGAAGACATCTTCCAGCGCCTCTGTCCAGTTGAGTTCATTCAGTATAATGGTGGCTGGAAATAATAAGAAAACAATATACACACATTTAATATACACACAGACAAGGCTAAATCCAAAACAAATGTTTTGCCTATGAGGCTGATTAGACATCTTTAGTAAAAACAGCTGCTGATGCGCTGCCTGTCATCTTGTCGTTATGTTGCACAGCTCTGTAATCAACACAGTTTAGAGGACGCATCAGAGGCCATCAGAATGCCACTGGGATGAGTCAAAGACATGTGGTCATCCCAGATTAACACATTCATTAGGATTCACACACTCAGCCCATTTGCTCAGCGGGACATATGAGCTAATATTTGTCCAGCACGCTAGCGAGTGCTGGTGTTTAGCCACAAATGGAAAGGAATGGTATTCAGGTGAGTGTCATGGCTCCGCTTTGACATTAAACAATGTTTTCTTTTAACAGTGTTTAATATTTGAAACACCCACTTGCCTGCATCTGTGTGTGTTTATATTAGTGCATGTGTGTGATTGATAGTTTATGTTGTGAGAGGCAACAGGCATTATGGATGTAATGGCACAGCACCCAGACAGTTTAGAGCCACACAACCCTGACTGTGATTGATGGAAGCACAAAATGCGCTGCCCCAACTCAATCCTTCCTTTATTTTATCTGTCGCCTGCTTTTCTGCTATTTAATCTCCCCTAAATGTCTATTTCTATATCAGCGTATAAAGAGGTGAGCTGGTGAGATGCATGCATCTATGTAGGAATGATGCATGTTTTTGAGAAACATCGGCATCCTCTATTGAGTGTGACGTCGCTCATTGATGTGCAAAGCAAACGCTGTTCATCTGTGTGCATGACTCTTGAGGTTAGAGTTAATGAAGGTTTCGTTGCCAGGAGTGCATGCATTTCACTATGAAAAGCCCTCGCAGTGTTGCTGTGGTGTAATTAGCAATGCATTTCACTCATTAGGCTGGGAATTCTAAAGGAAAAGGAAACCAAACGACACCACAGCCATTGTTAGATGCTAAGAACAATGCATTATTTGTTGAGTTGGGATGAAGGATGATAGGCAGGGAAAAATGATGCATTTAAATTTATTTATCAATTTATAGAAAAGAAATCACTGCATAGTTTGAAAGATTGAGATTACATAAAAACATAGCCTGGACTGAATCACCAGAACAAACACAAGCAAAGGGGAAAAAACATGTAAAATAGTTCCTAATACCTCCATTGGTTGTGAGTTATTCTTATTATTCACTAAGGCTAAAATGCACTGCCCCTGCATAGAGAAACCATATCTTCCAGCTGTCCATATTGCCCCTGACACTAATGAATTCATTGGCTGTACTTAGTAAGAGCTTGATGCTGCACTGAATTTACACTCACTGTAGTTATAACTCCATCTGAGATGGACTTCACAGATAAATTCACATTTATGGAAAAATATGACATCACGTTTTTAAAGTTGGAAAAGTTCAGTTTTTTATTATTTGTACATAGCACCACAAGTAAGGACAGTTGTGTTTGGTAGATTATTTCGCTGTTGTAAAATTGCATCTTGGCAATAAATCTTGAAATGCAGCTTCACTACGAGGTGCAACTTGTAAGGATTGGTTATCCGTGGAATAGCAACACAGTTAGACATGTGGGCTGCTCCCAGAAATGTGCCAGAATCTTTGCTATATTATATTCTCCTGTTGTGATTCATTCTTGTGTTAACTTGCTTGGTGATGGTTGCACTTTCCAGCAATAAGGAAAAAAAACACATATTGCACATCTTTAACAGTTTTCATTTTAGTCCATCAGGGACCTTGGTAGCCTGTGGAAAATCCATATGCAGACACATCAGCTTGCCTCATGCTGGACCAGTTTAATCACATTTAGCTGCAGAACAGCATCCAAATCCCTAACCAGGAAGGGCTGAAGGCCAACCAGCCATTCATACACCTGTGACTGGAACACACCTGGCAGGATGTGAAGCTCTAAAAAAGAGAATAACAACTGGAGAATATTATTAAATATTATAAGATGATGGCACATTTTCAGGGGTGCAATGTTTAGCTGTGTTGCTAATTCGACTGATGAACAAATGATACAAATTATACAAGTCACACCTTGTTGTAAAAGTGACTAATCAGGCTTTCTAATTGTATAAGACGAGAAGTGATGTTACAAGAATAAAAACAAACATTCCTTACTTTGTGCTAAGTTTAGATGGAGAAAGTTTGATGCTTTTGCAGCCACTTGGTTCTGTTCTTTGAGATAATTGATCTCATCTTGCAACATCAGGATTCAGGACTCATGAAATAGAGCACTAAACAGGGAAGAGGGAATATTTTTGACACAGCCTGTGAATCAGTGGACACGTTTTCCTACTGATAAACTTGTTTGGTTTGGTGATTTTTCTTGTTTTTTTGGTCATCTGCTGTTGAATGCTCCTGCTGGACATATGACGCTGATTTCACAAACTCACCGCCCACTTTATCAAGAATATCCAATTTTCTCCAGCTGGAGCATTTTTGGAACATTTATAGGATAGGGATCAAATTGAAGAGCTCAACCCTCAATAACCTTCAGTCTATTTTTCCAGCCTCTGCATGTGCAGCAAATATCTTCCACGTTCAAAGATGCACACATGTTTTGACACTCATACTTTTGCCTTTTTTCCACCTATGTTTAGCAGCATTAAATCCACTAAGATTCTTTATTTTAACTCTAGGATGTCTCACCTACATTTATCCTAAAATTGTATCTTAGTCTAAAAACAATGGAATGGAATGTGAATTGTCCCCCCACTTTCCCCCGGCCCACACACACACACACACACGCACAAAACACACAAATAGTTTATTTCATCTTAGTCTGATCAGAATTCAGGGCTGGAAAGATTTCAGAACCTCAGACTTTCTATGCATACTCATTACCAGCCACCAATAAACAGCAACCATGAAAAAAGTGAGTGTGATGAGTCATGGCAACCAGCCCAGATTAAAGCCACAAAGGTATCTAAGGCAAGAAAACGGCAAAGTCACAGCAAGTTCAACAGCATGCTACAAGCAAACTTGCAGTTTTACAAATAACATTCCATGACATCCATCTTTCTATGCATCTCATCATCCCTGCCCCTCATTTATCCCTGTGCATTAGGGGTCAGCAGGAAGGTCATACACATAACCTTGAAACCAGACGGTTCCCCAGCAGGTTGAAATCCATGCTGAGGGAGTCACTCCACCCTGCTGACGTAAATTCTACATCACACAAATGACTTTCCTGATCTTAACACAAACACACACAGATCCAAGTCTCACATGAACACGCAGAAAAGCTCGAGTCGATGAGAAACACTGCAGCCTGGTGGTTAAACTATTCTGGAGCCAGGCTCATGTCACAGTGTGGAGCCAATGTTGTGGTGAAGATATCCTTGAGGAAAACACTAAACCCCTCAAGCTGAAATCAAAGAGCATCAGAGCAACATGAAAAGTTTAGTAAAAGGAAAGAGAAGCAGTGCAGGTGCAGAGGCCACTACGTATAGCTGTGATATTCAACAGTCACTGACATTCAGCCTGAGCCCTGCTAATGTCAGAGAGACTCAGGAGAATCCAATTATTCTGAACTACTTAAAGTAAATGTCAGCACATTATGATAAAATGATCAGAAATCTGATTTTATTAGAAGAAAGAAACAATATGCATTAAAACGTCCTGATTCAAGTTTGCAGTCTTTCTCAGCAAAATCATATGAGTTATTTTCCACTAAGAAAATATAAAACGGTACAGTCCACATGATTATGTGATTGAATTTGAGTAGACTTCATTAATTCTTACAATTTATTTTGTAAAACATAAAAAAAAATCTGGACCAACCTATGAGTTGATTAAATGTTGGCTGTTAAGTCATTTAGCTATCCTATTCAATTAGAAGATTTTAAACCTCAGGATTTTTATTTACAGGCAACATAAAGATCTGATTATATGGTAGTTACATAATAAAATACTATCCATATTAAATCAGTTTTACAACAGTTACAGTTTCCAAATATTTCCACTAAAACTTAATGTTTTACATAAATAAAAAACTCTGCGTGGTCACAAGTTGAAAGCTTTTCCTGACACTTTTCATTGAAAAATCACCAATAAAAACACAGATAGATGGGAAATATGACCAATAAAGCTTATTTATATAAAAACATAAAAATGATAATACAAGGTTTTAATCTGACAGCCACTTTTTTTCTTTTTGAGTAAAATTAAACTTTTTCCAAAATGCAGATCTGGTATTTATTGGGGGCGATCAGAGCTAACTTGACCCTCTGACCTATATGATCTCACTAATTAGACTGAATTAGGTTGCTAAGATTCAGGACTGAATCATAATCTACTCTTTCATATACCAACAAGCACGGCAAAGAATCATACTATATTCAGGGAAACAAATCACATACCAGTTTTATTCTAATTTATTCCGCTCCTGACTGCTCAGAAACTTCCAGTTCCAGGCTTTCCTGAAGCAGCCAAAGGCGCAGAGGCTCCCTTGCCACAGTTTTTATGCACATGCATGCAGGTTATATGAGCTAAATATGATCCACGCACACTCAGCATCTCTTTTATTTCAAACCTTTCTCAAGACTTTCAAAACTGCATTAACTGATGAAGCTTTTATAAGCTATAATCACACTTATGCAGTTTATTAAAATATAATAAAAATGTGAAAAAGGAATAATGACGATGTGTTAAAGATGGATTGCCTTTCTTTTTTTTTTGGGGGGGGGCTGCATTGCTTTTGTGTTCAAATTTCCTTTTATTAATTTCATCAAGTGAAAAAAAGTCACAAAAAGACATTTGAAAAGATGGAACACAAATCCACACAAAACACTTCAGAGCATCATTTTTTCCCCTTGATTAAAGGATAATCATTAAATTTTTTTGCAGCTGAAAAAATTTTACTTGTCCAACAAATTAATATCCTTTATTCAATGTTAAAACCACTGGGACAAAAACATTATTTGGGTATCTTCTCCTCAGTACTTAGAGAGACAACCAAGTATCCTAGAGAGCATCCTATGTTTCCTACAGGCACAATCTGTTACCAGCATCTCATAATGGTTTGGTGTGTTAGCTGTATCCATAGTTACCTCTTGTGTGAGTGTGTGTGTGAGAGAGAAATTGTGTGTGTATGAGTGTGTATACTCACAGCCATCATAGATGTCAGTGGGAATGTGCACTGCCGTGTGGTTGTGATCTGTCAAGCGTTTAAATGATGGATCCTCCTTAAATTCTGGCCGGATCCTGTATTTTCTTCCCTCCGTCTCGTTCACGTCCAGCTGAGAGAAGTTCAAAAAAATCAAGATGCATCCAGTAAAGTGAAGGTTTTAGATTTTACACCAGGCTCCACAAGCATAGCCCTATCATAAATAGTATGTTGGTTTCTCTTTTTTTTTAAACCACATGATCTATCGACAATCTGACTACTTACCCTCAACAATTCCTGCCAGACATAATGACATTATTACAGAGAATTTCCCACCCTCTATGCTCACTTTAAAAATGAAGCATTATCAACTGTTTGCCGAGAGGCATCTTGCCTTTTTTCTTTTATATCATCATCACTCGGGAGGAGGAGTAGCAGGCAGTGACACTTTTCACATGGAGATTTAAAACTCCTGCTGCGCCTTTGCCCATTTACATCAATGAGCGCAGCAGAGACGAGGCGATATACGGTGAAATGCAATGATGAGATATGAAAGAATTCAGGGCTTAGAGGTAGAGAGGTGTCGGGAGAGAGAGCGAGAGAGGGAAGAAGCAAGGGGGAGGGTGGGATGGTGTGAACACTTGCTTCCTAATAAAGCAACAGCATAGCCAGCTCATACATCTCATCTGTCAATTAGAGGAGAAACATGGCAGGGACCTCTTCACCTGAGAGAGGGTGGGAGGGAAGATGACAGAGAGGAAGCTGCATGGGGAGAAAAGCCCGGGGAAGAGGGGAAAAAAGGGGGGTTACTGCAGCAAAACGATGAAGCAATGATAGAAAAAAATATATGTGAATGTGGTGAAAGAAGTTAAATAAGGGCCAGGAAGGAAGATGAGTTGGTGAAAAGAAAGAAATAAGACTGTAGTAAAACTTTATTATCTGTGGGTTTAGAGCAAAAGGGAGAGTAAACACTCACATTGTCCTTTGAATTGTAGTAGGCAATTTCATCATCCTGTAGGACACAAAATAATATGAATAAAATGTCACTTATTGGATGTTTTGAAAAGTTGAATAAACAAATTTATTTTATCACGCACCCATTTCATCCATTTATTATTTTTTCCGTATTTGCAGGTCATGAACTGAATTATTAATTCAGTTCATGACGGTGTTGGTCTGCGCTTCCTGTTGTGTTTCCTACACATGTGCTTGTGCACCCATGTGTTTTCCTCTCATTAACAGAACAATAAGGTTATTCACATCCTAAAAACATATCTCACTCTGTAATCTTCCTGACCGTGATTTTCTCTCTAATAAAACTTTCCACCATCACGCCTCTTGAGTCTAGAGACATAATGTGTCATAACACAGTGCACAATGGGCAATAAAGCATGATTAGGCAATAAAGATGTGATTATGGCTCTATTTGGCAGTGGAGCCGTGAGCTCTGTTTATGGCAGGCATCTGCAAATAGATTACATCTATTCAGACAAAGAAGCAAATGCAAACCCAGGGATCATGACTGTTTATGTTTCTGTTTTTATTACCTCAAACTCGTCTTTCCACATGTGTTCCATCTGGAATACTTCAGCAGCTGTGGCCAGTTTCTACGGGGATAAAAGTGACAGGGGTTTAGATTAGAAACTGCCCCCAAGTCTGTTTACTTCACTGCATCTGTCTAATTTTAGAAAACCTGTGCGTCAAAATGCATGATGGAAATCATCGCAGAGACACAGAAATGATTATAGTCTCAGTTGCAATAGCCCTAAACCACAGGACTTCCACAGTCTGCGCAGCAATTTCTGCTCACTAAAGGCCACAATGCAGAGTATCAGAATGTCAGAATGAAAAGGTTGGAGCACAGGAGCAAGTGCATATTTGTGTGGGTGTGTGTTTGAGAGGGCGAACAAGACAGAGTGTGAAACAAAGATCGAGAGGAAGGAAAAAGGTTCGGCATAAGAAAGAGGGCTGATTACTGGAAAAAGTCAAGAGCAAAGGGATTGCCAGGTGGGATTTAATGTTGCTAAATAACAACAGGAAATAACTAACTACCGGTTATATTTAATTTGATATTTTCTGCATCTGCACACAAATTGAATACATTCATTATTAAAACGTATGAGAAAAGAAAACATTAACAGTTTTGATTTTGTCTTTTGAATACTTAAGATATTGTGAAATTATCTCTAAATGAACAACCTTAAAAAGTTTCAGAAGGTTTAAAAAGCTTCCAAATGCTTTACCACTTTTTTACTTCTTTTTTCAAACTAAAGAAAAAACTCCCAGTGAGTCAAAAAAGAAGTTTGCAATTTGCACCCTAATGTTTATACGCAAAGCCTTGCACCCATAATCGCATGCAGTTAATCAAAATCTTGCTATAATAATAATACAATGCATTATATTCAACATCACATGGCATTGCAAAGCAGATGGCTGAGAAAAGAAAGAAATGAGAATGTTATACAGTATAAGTTCACCTATCGTAATGTTTACTATATGATTAATAACTTACTCTAATAGTGTGATTCAAGGCAACAGTTCTTCTCATACACAGATCTCCTTTCATAAAAATGTTTAAAATAAAAAAGCACATTTGAAAAGATAAAATTCCTGTAATATCCCCTCTATTTGCCTGTGCAGATAAAGTAAGTTTAAGTAGATTTTGATTAGATGCATAAGCTACATGTAGTTCAGTGTTTTTTTTTTCCCCTCTCTAAATGGGGGTGCAGCCGTGTATTTGTGTGTCTATGCTCATGAGCCTGCTGCCGGCGATGGTTCCATTCTTGATCAACAGTGCCATCTCTTTGGCTTGTAGCTCTGGGCTCAGTTCCAGACCTGTCAGCAGCTAAACATACAGCCCATTCCATCCATAAACAAACATGCATGCTCCCAGGCCAACACGGAGTAGTGATGGTGGAATTATTATGCATGAGGCACACCGTACACAAATAATATAGCTCGTCCTCTGAATGAAGCTCCAAATCACTTTTCTTGGCTATGAATTATTTCTGTCAAGTACTTGACAATAACCGCTTCAAAAACCGTAGTACTTTGATCATTTTAATGGCTCCATTCAACCATTTACTTCTGTCCTATACTTGTCAATCTACAACTTCTGTAGCCATATATTATTTAATGTTTCTTTATAAATTTTGATACATTTCAATAACAACATTCTAAGGTTAACCATTATTTCCAAAATCTTGGTATCACCTTGTTTACACATACACTTTGATAGTTTTGTCAGGAAATAATTTGTTCATCCCATCTTAATCAGAGGTGCACATAACTGGTCTGCCAGTATGCATGTGCACCAGATATCATGCATGCATACCTGAACCTACTGCCCGAATGGCGCTTTCACGGTCCCGATGGCGCAGCCCGCAATCTGACGAGCTTTACATCCTGTTGCGATGCAGTGAATTTTGTGCACCCCTACAAATAATAATCTTTAAAAAAATGTAACTTAACAAAATACTGCATGAGAAAGTGTGCTAAAAGTATTGTTACTCCTAATAGTTGATTGAAAAACACATTGGGAGGATATGATATACATAAAAAATTCCTAAATAGCCCTACAATATTTTGAAATCCGAGCACTTTTTATGGACACTGGCTCCCTGATTGGACATCCAGTATCCCGTAGCAGCTCTTCTCTGCTTTTAGCAGCAATGTCTGTTCCCTTTTTCTTCAAGTGACTGCTCAAAAAGAAAATATGTTAATTACTCAGTAGGCATGTGTTTAAAATTAGTGTCTGAATGTTACAAAAATATTAATTTCATACTTCTCCGACCTAAATAGACTTGATGTTTAGTATTTACAATGGCTCATTCTAGTATTTTTAAAGTAATATTCATCACTAATAAAGCGTGTAACTCTGCTACCTGCTGATCTACATTGGTAACTGCTGTGTTTTTACACCTGATCTCTGGATATTTTAGGCTTTACATCATAATCAGAAAACCTCAGCACTAAAAACTTTTAGTGTTTGAGATAAAAACCTGTTGGTGGTCAAAATGAAATAATTCAAAATATACAACCACAGATCTAAAGCCTGAGAAGATGGAAAACTGGCAAAGTAAGTGAACACAGGTCATAATAAATCTAGTGCAGAAGCAATGTTTGGTGCTCTTATTTTGACATGTTGCATCATAGCATTTTTTCTGAAGTGGGGAAATAAATGTAATCTGTTTCCCAAATCATTATGTAATCATGTTAAATAATTGTTATTTCAATATTTACCTAAAAAATTGCAAGCTTTGCCATTTGATCGTGAACCCAAACATGACAAAACATGTTCAGTTTGGTAAAAGTATCAGCACACTCAGAAACACCACTTAAAGAAAAAGTCTCCTCACACATTATTGATGTCTGTGATGCAAAAGATGGAAAACTGAGTCAACGCAACAGCTGCTCAGTGTCGGACACCGTGTTTTAACACAACTTGTGAAACAAAAACGAATGGTATGGGAAGATTATGTAAAAACAACCTATATCCTTATGCTGACATCACATGCAAATGTGCACACACACACATGCTTCTCAAGAGAGTAGACCGACAGGCTTGTTAAAAATTCATGACAGAGCTTTGACGAGGCTCCTCTCCTCTCTGGGAGATGTGGGGGAGGGTGAGAATGAGTGTGTGAGGAGAGATACCTAACTACCCTCCGATTTTTCTCTGTATCCCTGCATCTGCTCGTAGACATTATCAAGCTGCAAAAAAAAAAAAGAACTCTATAATAATCAGACAGCCTCTAAACTCCAGAGTCCAGATTTGATGAGTGACAGCCAATCCCTCTGAAGTACAACACTAGTTCATTACTGAGTTGCTGTTTTCTTCCAATTGATTAAAAGTTAGTTGAAACAAATTCAGAACTCCAGTGTTTTCCTTAATATGAGTGGATAACAGTCACAGTAGGATGTTTGATCTAACTGCTCATTAGCCTTATTTTTAGTTTTTATGAAAACTCTATGCAATAATGAGTCCACTCTTTCACTGGAGACCCTGAGAAGAGCCATCAAGGCTGCATGTGTACAAGGACTCAGGACAATGGGTTTATGGCTGCAGGACAGCTTAAGAAATGAGGCAGTTAAGTTAAAATTTATGGCATACAGAGGTAAAAAATATATATCTTGAAATAACAATGGGACATAAAGCAAAGATGTTCAGCAATATCCACAGGTGTCACTGGAACATGCTGTTAAACTCCAGTTTACCCTCAGCTAAACATAAAATGAACCTAAAGATGCACAAGGACAGTAGTCGATGACATCAGTTTTAGTCGATAACAATACAGTATTTTTGGATGTTGCATAATCTTAACTAATTTTGTGTTTTGTATTTGTTCAAATTTTCCACTTTTTTTCCTCTGCACCACTACTTGTGCTGCGTACGTACATCAAGTTTGTCTTCACTCGTAAGTTTTAAAACCATCATGGTGAATAACGTGGAGTCCGGGTGCTACAGTCTCAAAAAAAGCTGTTATAAATGCCAGAGGGGTCAAAGTATGAGATAACTTCAATTTAGCAAACAATTAAAGGTGGTTTGTTTGCTCTGTAGGGCTCACCGCAGCAGGCAGCAAGCGTGATTATGAACATTTTAGTCCCTACACCTTGTTGAAATGCGAACAGAAAAAACAAAACAAAAAAGAAAAACTACTAAAATAAGAAAGTACTTAAAAAAATGTGGGTATAGTTGAATAAAAAGGTAAACATTACATTGTTTTTACCTTAAAGTTGATATTATTGTTTATCAATATTATTACGTGACATTATTTTATAAATGGTAAATGGTAAATGGCTTGTATTTATAGAGCGCTTTCTACAGTGCAGAACACCCCAAAGCACTGTACAACACAAACAGTCACTCACCCATTCACACTCACACTCACACACTGGTGGTGATAAACTACGTTGTACCGGTAGTCTCAGCTGCCCTTGGACACTCTGACAGAGGCGGGGGCTGCCATGCACCGGCGCCCTCCAAGACCCTCTGACCACCACCAGTAGGCAAGTTGGGTGGTGTCTTGCCCAAGGACACAACGACAATCTAACCCAGCTGGAGCTGGGGATCGAACCGGTGACCCTCCGGTTGCCAGACCGGCCACTCTACCAACTGAGCTAATGCCGCCCCATATACATATAACTCTTATTGCCCTTAATTAATGCATTTAGCAACAGTAATTAATGGCAGCCCTAGGATGAACAGATGCACTGTTCACTCTTATGTGGAGATGATTAAATAGCTGCTTCCTAAGGTTAAACCTGAGGTTGGCCTGAGTGCGTTTATGGAGACCTGAAGCCCCACTCTGACATATTTCTGCCTGACACTCACCAGTCTTATTGTCATGCTGCCAGGGCAGCACAGCAGCCCACCAAGCATTTAGTGAGAGAGCAGAGCACAGCTTAAAGGATAGACAGGGAAGATGAGACAAGCTCTGCTAAAGCTCACAGAGCATCCCAGACTCTGTGTGTGAGTGTGTGTGTGTGTGTGTGTCTGAAGTCTCCACACGCCTAAAATCAATGACCAATTTGGAGCACACATCCCCACTCCCACAGACAACAAAGCAACACTCTGAAAGGTCTAAAGATTATTAACACCCACACTCAGTGGTATCCTTCTTATAGCACATCCATGTTTCTGAATACTGGTTTTCTATTTGCTACGAGACCAGTTTCAAAGGGATGACAAGAGCATAAATGGGGGAGGTTTTGTGAGAGGAAACACAAAAGGAGAAACGTCAGCGAGAGAGGAAACAGCCCTGACTGTGTCTGATCACAGTATTCAAAGAAAGCTCATTAAATCGTAGCTTATGAAAACAAATATTAGAATGATGAAAAGAGATGACATGGGTAGGGGCATGAAAGCTTTTTTTTCTAACAATCTCTCAGTTTGCACCACAGAAAAAGGACAAACAAAGTCAGCTCTTTAATAACTAATGAATAACTAGCCTAGAGGAAATACCCAGGGAAAGGGGAGTTATAGGAGATGGATTGCAGGAAAACGGGATTAAATAAAAGAGAAAGCAACAAAATTATTAGGAGGGGAGAAACACAGGATGAGAAGAACAGGAAGTGTAAAACGGTAAAATAAATGGAGAAGAAGGGAGTGTTGAATGGAAAGATGATGCGATCCAGCTGGTAAAAAAGGAGGCAGAGGTATATTTTAGCCTTATGAGAGCAATGTGAAAGATGGAATAGATGCAATGATCCAAAGAGAAGCAGGTGCAATGAATAAAGAGAGAGAGCATGAGACACAGAGCAAAGGTTGATGTAACTGCAGTTGTGAGAACCCTTGGGAGATCCTCGCCTCTCCACATGGCTTCTCTCCAAGGCCAGCGAACCCTCTGCTGGGAACAGTAAATCTACAGCTGCTCCCCATCGCATTCGCTTTGGCTCTTCCTGAATGCATGTATGTCAGGGGTATGCATCTGTTGCTCTCATCTTCACAGCTTTTTTTTCTTTCTGAAGTGATTGAATTTCAAAAGAAACCTGAGTTTGCAGCATTGAAACTGAGAGAAACCTCAAATCTTGGGGTGATGAAGGGAAGATGTTCTTTAAAGGAGTTTAGATTAATGAGTTAATTTCTAAATCCTTTGCAAAAAAAAGTAGTCACATCTGTAAGAATTATACTGGCTAGGGTTGTGTTTGTTTTCCATTTATGCATCAGGCTGTTTTGTTGTAGCATGGCAACAAGGGTGATGACGTCGCATGCAGAGTTGACAGCAGCTACCAAAATAACACAAGTGAACTCTCTGGGTAGATTAAAGGGACACGATACTATGGATAGCAAGCAGTTTGGTGTCTGGAGAACTGCTCCTTTACAATAACATCTCCTGGATTACAACCATCTGCTGTTAACAAGCAAGGCAATTTCTCGTTCTTTACTTTTACCACTGTCTGCAGTCTCTTGTCTGCTCATAAATTGTGGAAGCTGTTTAGAGGAGGTGTTTGATTCTGAAAATGTTGCTCCAGCGACATCAAGATAAAACACATCCCATTCCCCCTTTCAGAACTCCAAGATTCCCTTTTATTTGCTGGAGATTCCGGGGACAGTTTCCCATACTAAACCCATCAGTTTTATGGCCATGTGTTTTGTTGTAAAATCTCCCGAAAAAGTATTACTTATTTGTCCAAAAGTAGGGTTTTTTTTGCTTTGTTACTAAGCTCTGAAATTACATACTGATACATCAGCACTTATTTTCTATTAGGTGTCATTTTTTTAAATTTGCATTATAAAAAAATAAGCACAAACAGTAAAACTAAAATGTGTGAAAAAAACACACCACTAATTATAACTTTTGTTTTTAGAAGACAGTGATTACCAGTCCTGGTCCTCTAGATCAGAGGTGGGCAATCCTGGTGTCTAGCATGTTTTGGAGGTTTCCTTGCTTCATCACACCTGATTTAAATGTTGAATTCCTCCCTCTGTGCCATCAGAAGCCTCTTAATTACTCAGATCAGGTGTATGCAGGAGAAACACTTAAAACATGCAGGACTGTGGCCCTAGATCACCAGGATTTGATGCTCTAACACACTGACAGACAGACTGTCAGAGTCACGTTAAGTAAACAAATGTCAACTTTGTCACAAAGATGGATAGATGGATGACTATATAGAGAGCAAGCTATAACAGTTTTTATATTTATATACTTAAAGCTGCAGAAATGTTCACAAACCAAGCAAATATTTGCCTGCATCTGAGATATTTCACTTTACTTAGATGTCAGTTTTTTGCAGTGTAGACACTTGTACCTGACCTACCATAAGTCTAGTTAGAATTCCCCATCTGCACTTCTCCCTGCAACTCCCTCCGTCTTTCTGTCATCATTCATAAACATTAATGCAAGCACAAAGACAGAGACACATGACGACACCTCTTGTCTGCCTAATTTGATCAGCGCACAGCAGAGAGGGGAGGTTGGGCAACATCTGCTCTAGAGACTGGCATATCTCTGATCATGTCATAGCCTCTGCTCATTACTGTGTCTGCATGCACACACACACACACACACACACACAGAGAGAGACTTGCACACACAAAAACATCACAGGGTCACATCGTGTGCTCAATATTTTAACAGTGTGACAACAGGCGAGACATTAATAATATATGGTCAAACACCTGAGGCTGAAATACTCTATTAAACATATGCAGAGATAACACATGAAGCACTTAGCACACACCTCCAGATTAATGGAGCTGAATAACTGAACCACTTAGCTTTACGCTGGGGATCTGCACTTTTATAGTTATATACTATTATAGGATATAAATGGTGATGTGATTACTGTATAAAGGTTTTCTATTGATTGGAAATGTGGATGACAAAATATAGCATAAGGAGGTTATTTAAGCCAATTGTTTTACAGCACTTAAAAAAAGTGTTCAATTGATTGCATGATTATTTTTCTCCAAATGGCTTTTGGTAAAGCTCTAATATGCAATAGTTTGTCTTTTTTCATGTTTTAATCACAGAAGATCTTTAACTATGTGAAAATACAGCAGTGTATTGAGTTGCATACCAGGATTTGCAAACTCTCTGCTTTATTGTTTTTTTTTTCTTCAGAAAAGCAGTTGGTTTTTAAAAAGGAGGAAAGCACACATGTGTTTGAGTCAAGGCGAGCTCTGATCTGGGCATTCCTCCAGTGAATAACAACTATTTTGGTCAAAAGTATCCTGCCATTTTCACCAGCTGTTTTCAACATGCATGACTTGAAAGAGTAGTGAAAGCACAGGTGTGTTAATGAAGGCTGTGTTCCATTTCAGCCCTTTGAGTAGTCGTGATCAGTAGCATTTTGACAGAACATCACGCGTGTGCAGCTGTAGTGGAATGCAGCCCTCATTAACACACATGTGCTTTCTCTCCTCTTTCAAATCAAAGAATTGTTTGTTTGAATTGTTTGTTGTATTTGTACTATATTATAAAGAATAGTTCAATGTACCGTAAGTACATCTCTAGGCTAGCCTGGGAACACCTTTAAGAGGAGCTGGTCAAGGTGGCTGAGAAGAGGTTGGTCTGGACTTCCCTATTTGGGATACACGGACAATTGGAAGACAGACAGGTGATGCTGAAATATTTGATTAATAAAACAGATTTTTCTTTCTATAGGAATTATGAAAATAATGTTTTATGCATTTCTTCCCCTCAGTGTTAAAATATGGAACGGCTATAAGCCCTTCTGATAGTCCCACAGTTAGTCGCTCAATCCAAGCAAGCACAATATTCTTTTCACATTTACAGTAACTGATAAAGAGAGGTGTGGTATTTTGAAAAGCCTCTCTAAACCAAAACCATCCAGGCACCAGTTCAGATGCACACTTCCATCTCCCACATAGAGAAATGGGCCACCTGTGTCCTGTGGAGTTTTAGCGGAACCGGTGGAAGTATCCCTCTAAGTAATGTTGCAGAATGGCTCATTAGTCACTGGATAGAGCCCTTCACCACAGGAGAAGAGACAAATTGTAGAGATACACACATACTGTATACTGCACAGCTACTTTCACACACACGCATACAGTCACACCATGTATGCTGCAGCAGAATTTAAGGTTTCTGGAATGTAACAGTAACATTTTCTGACATCTTACATAACAAATTATAGAACACAAATATGATATTTGTTGGTCACATTAGAGGTGAATCCATTTATTGTCTGGTGCAATAATTACACACTCTTCAGTTAGATGCTTGTATTTGTTACTGCATTGTTGGACAGGCCTCTCATTGACACTTTGACCTGGTTAAATAAAGGAAATAATAATAATAAATACTATTGAGTGAAATCATAGTAGGTACAGTTGGAGATGAAACCTCACATGGTTGAAACAATTACACTCATGTTAGTCATGTTACCATTAAAAAAGACAAACTTTTGGATTCAAAAAGTTTGACTTTATAAATACATTTCACAACTTTCTATTTATGTTTTGCCACATTTCAAAGTTTTTAGTGCATAGAGCTCTAAAGTTATCAGTTGCATCGACTATGTGTGTGGAACAAATTAAAGTAGTAAAATCCTGTTCTTTCTTTAACAAATTTGTGTTATGATCTGTTCAGTTTTACCTCACATTACTTTCCCTGTGTCACTTTGGCCACGCCCATCTGAGCTCTCCCTTCCCAGCAGTTCCTCCTTCTGTTGATTATACTCACCTGTTCCCAGTTCCACTAATCACCATCCCACAATATTTAAATTGGTTTCCCATCACTCATTATCAGATCATGCTGTTATTCTAGGTATTGTGTTTGTTAGCACCCTAGTTTTATCCCTGTGGGTTTTCTCCTGGTGCTCCCAAGGATTTCTGAATTGAAGTTTTTCTTGTTGCTATGTCAGCTTTTACTTTCCTAGAGTAATTCTGAGTTCAGTTCCAGCCTCGCCTCCTTCCTCTTTTATTCTGGATTCTCTTACCCTGAAATATTCCCTGTGTTCTCATCAGATAAAGAATGAATCACCAAACATTTCTTTGAAAGGGTGAACACATTTCAATGCCTCAGTATAACTGATCACCCCGTACGGTCTAATATATTCTCACTCACGACTTGGATTCGAGTCTTAATCTCCTCATGTGGCAGATCATTTGGAAGTGAGATATGTACTCATGTGGCATTATCTTTGAACATACTGTATTATGCATTTTACTAAGTGGTCAGTTATATGCAACAAATTCTTAAATGTGCTTTGCTTTCTATTTATAAGTCGCAAAACATTCCAATAAAATCACCTGATGAATGAAAATCAGAACATGATAAAATACTTATTAAAAATGTTTCTAACATCTGTAATATTCATACAAAGTGCAGAGCAGTTAGGAACAAGTGTGGCTCCTCTGGTTCATTAATGTGGTCATTAAAGGGTCTAAGAATGTTTCAGTAGCTCTTGAGTAGATGCTCCTATCTTCTCCCTCATAGCATGAGAGAAGATGGACTGTGCGGGGCGTGAGAAGATTCCTTTATGTTGCTGTATTTTCTACAGATGCACCTCTGGCTGTGGATGTCCAGCAGAGATCACAGAGACGCACCAATTATCCTCTTCTCACAGTTCTGTTCTGTTTCTCCTCTGCTCTGCTGAGTCCAAACCAGAAAGCGATGCAGCATGTGAGGATTCCTTCTGTTCCATCTCAGCATGCCTGGAGTGGTGGTGGTCAGTCTTAGTTTACAAAGTTTGGGCGATTTTTGAAGTGTGTTTTGTTGTAAAAGTTATAAATAATTATCCTGATATCCATTGTAGATAGCTTCCTGAATGGTTGTTGTTAAAAATATTACATTTCCCACAGGACTGATGAACTAACAGCGTCTGAGCACAACCAAGACCACAGTCTCTTGTTGCGATCTTAAGACCTCCAATCTGTTCGTGCAGATGTTGTTTCATAAAGGTTTGCATTGCTCAATGTTGCATTACAGTTATTTACATTGGATTTTATAGTTTGCAAGTGTAATTATAACCATCAAATGTAAAATGTATTACTTCCTGTCAGTGTTGGTTTTTGTTGATGAAGACTATAACAAAATTTTGCATTTTCGCACCATTTTTTAAGACGTTATTGAGACGCTGATGAGCCAAACGCAGCTCTTTGATGACTAAAATGAGACAATACGTCTGAGTATTTGTTGACGAGACAAAAAAGTTAGCTTGTGGAGTTGTGGAACAGTATTTTGGTCAACTCTTTTTACCATCAATCATGTGAACTCGATCTCCACTTCTGAGCTTTCTTTTATTATGAACCCTTCCATTAGTTCTGGGGTGAGGAGTCTATTGTCTGGTTGGTACGCTCAGCTCATCAAATGGATATTTAAATAATATTTCATGACAGCTTGTGACAACCCTGCAGACTGATTGCATATTGTAACCTTATTTAATCAGCTCAAAGGTGAATCTATTGCTCTGTTTTTTGTTTCTTTTGACTTACCAAAATGCGGCACAACATTTGGCCATTCAACCTGCCTAAGAGATGATGGCTAGGCTAATGAGCAAATGGCTAGGCTAATGAGCTAATGGCTAGGCTAACAAGCTTTAAGTCGTGATTGGTCATTTTATTCAATAAACATGGACATGTCTGTCTTTTTTTTTGTTTGTTTTTGTTATCGTTATGGCCGAATGTTAGACCAATACTTATAGTGTTGATTGAATACTTTGGTTATTGTAGTTTTGTCCATTGTTGTTGTTTTTTCATAATGTTTTTCTGTTTAATGTCAAAATGGACTATGGTACTTTTAAATTGATGATTTTTTAAATTTCTCTCTGAAGGTTTCTTTATTAGTTGTTATGGCACTGAATGCCACACTGAAATTGATTAAACTGATCCTAGATCAATGATGTACCGCATCACATTTCCATCAAATAACTCTGTTACATAAAGGATATTGTCAAAGTTGCAAGATAAAGCAGTGATTGATCTATTAATTTGTACTGACAAAAAGCTGAAATGACCACTAGTAGGATGTAGGTTTTCCATTCACTTGCTCAACAGGGGCACTACTATCTGCATGTTGCGTTCGGTGTAAATATTTGCGCCAGTGTGTGCTTGTTCCCTGTGGATATCGGGCTACAGTTTACATTGTAACACCTTTTGATAAAATGGTCTCTCAATATTGCACAGCCAAGTACTCATTAATAATTCATGTCACATTCTGTCACACTCTTATTTATGGAGGTGTGAGTCCACACAGGTAGCCAAACACTGATTTCCACTCACTTGTAGATAGGTAAACTAGAAGGTCAACCAATGTGCATTTTTGGAAATCAGAGAAAGAGGGGCCAAGCAGACAAAGAACAAAGGCAAAGGGAGGATGAAAGTTTTAAAAACAATTGACAACTAAGTGAAAATGGCTCGAGTGCCTTTAGGCTACATCCAATTATATTGGCATTGCAAGTCCTCCCAGACCTCATTTCAAAGGCGCTGGACACTAAAAGAACTCCCTGCTGTAATGATCGTCCTCTTGTATTGTGCAGATCAGCTTTAAAGCTTAAAGTCCAGCATAAAAATTGATGAGAAAAACACAACTAAAATCTTCAAGGACAATTTACTAATATCTTCTTAAGGGAGTTTGCTGCTGTTTATTATCTCTGGGAAGTCAACAAATCTTAGGAAGACAAGAACCTATAATGACATGAACTCAGAGCCTTCTTTTGCTTTGACTTTTGCTGCTTTGCTTATATCATTCTGTGTAACAGTCTTCCTCCACTCTTCATTCTCTGTCCATCCATCCACATATCCATCATGTTCATGCTCATTTGCCCTTCCTTCCTAACTTTTCTTAAACCATTTATCTCCCCATCCACACAGCAGAGAATTCAATATCAGCGTTCCTTGAGGTTATTTGTAAGAGAGGATGAAGCAGAATGGTTGTAAATAGAGCGATGTGATCAATGTCTAGGGGTTAGATTTACTGTCAGCATCAGGCATGCTGATGCCCCACCCATCAACCACCCTTATAAATGCTTTACACCTAAAAACACATAGCGGCACAACCCAGTACTACTGGTCTTCTCTAAGGAATAGAGTCAGTTCACACTCTGTTGCTCGCTCATGTTATGGCACCGGTACTCGGAAAAAAAGATAAAAACACCAGAGACTTCACTTAGTATACACAAGGCTGTCTTGGCAGGAGATGTGTTTATGAACATTCATAAATACTCCTGTTCCATTACTAATAAGACAACAATGAGGAGACCTTATAAAGACAGAGTCAGAGGTGCTGTGAACTTCTTAGAAATATATGAAAACAGTTCAACCTCTTAGAAGAGATCTGCATCACTGACCTACTTCTGAGTGCAAAAAATGGGGGTGAGAGGAAATAAGAAACTCCCCAGGGCCGTGGCTTTCATTTTCATATTCCCT
This sequence comes from Callopanchax toddi, assembly GCA_006937965.1. NCBI lineage: Eukaryota > Metazoa > Chordata > Actinopteri > Cyprinodontiformes > Nothobranchiidae > Callopanchax > Callopanchax toddi. The sequence goes on along the minus strand of SSNR01000430.1, from coordinate 71,302 downwards.
ACTGTAGAAAATAAGAATCTGAGTCTCTCTTCTTGAGCTCGTCTGTTAATTAACTTCACCACTTTAAGCCTATACTTCCAAGAGATCACCTATCTATTGTTTTACAGCTTTATAGAGACATAAGTGTCCAAACTACAAATACTCAAAACTGTGAAAACTGGAGGTTGTCAAAAATGCAGCAGAAACCTAGAAGATCAAATAGGAGATTTATGGATGCAGTGAAAGAGGACATGAAGCTAATTAGCAGGAGAGTAGAGGGTGTAGTAGAATATAGGGTTAGATGGTGCCAGATGATTTCTAAACACAACCTGAACCATCTCACAGCAGACGCTGGTCTAGTTGAATCAGATCGCATACAAAGACTTCAAACAAGAGACAACCATCACCAATTTTAATACACTAAATATATTCAGAAGCAGAACAGATGGAAAACTCTCATCCATCATGGCTGTTGTTAGTAAGGAGTTTTTCCTCAACGTCTATACAACAAGACAAACTTACAAATTGACAGCTGGTTCCGATGTGTGCTGTGAGTTTTTACCTCCAAGGCAGCAGACCTCTTCCGCAGCAGCTGTTCTATGTTCCTGGCCGCTCTGGCTACCAGCTTATCTGCATCATTCTGCTCCACAGTGTAGAGGTGCTGGTTTCTCAAGAAAATCTAGGTAAATAGATAACAGTTTACACAATTACTTATAGAAATATATCCTTTAAAATCTGTTTATACAGATGTTTCATTGTCGGTTTCTGATGTGGGCAGATTGGATCCAAGTTTAGTAGTTTCCTAAAGTTTTTCAGGGTGTTTGTACCTGAGTGAGACTCCTCCCAGCTGTGGCCGTGTCTGCCAAGGTGACGAGCTCTTTTTGCATCTGATCAACCCACTCTTTAATCCTGTGGGACAAAGTGATACACGCAATCAATCTTGGGACTGAAATGATAGCAGTTTAGACGAGATGCCTTGGGTATTTCAAAAGCACAATTAAACTGTCAATCACACCGTCTTACATCCATCACTGAGCATGGAGTGTGCAGTCACATAACATGAAAGCAACCAGGAACAAATGGGATCCGGCTTACAGGTCAAGCGGGATATCATCCAATCGGACGTGGATGGGCAGGAACAAACACAAAGTCATTTAGGAAAACATGTGTCACTTTGTTGCCTATTTCTTTTAGAGTTCAAACATAAAGTCAACTCATCAGATAAGTGTCAGCCGTCATGTGCAGAGAAGTGATGTGAAGAGACAGGCAAGAAGTGGGAGGTGGCCAGGATCAGCATGTCCCTCTTTATATCAAAGACGTAAAGGCTGGGTTTCAGCCTCCTGGTGCCATGGATGTTCAAACTGAGGCACCTACTGACTGGAATAAATATTTTATAACATGAGATGAAATAATAAAGTCTTATGTATTGGTTTAAGCCTATGCCACACTGTATTAGTTTTTTGCCTATCAAGTCATTTGGTCAAAGTGCAATACTCCAAGATATGATGCATGAATATGCCTAAAAAACTTCAAATAGATAATGATGATGCATCCACATTACCACCTACTCATCTCCAGTCCTTCCCTTTGATAAAAATACACTTATCCTCAGATGCAAACCATTGAAATATGAATATACTATGACTACTGTCACTGCTGCAGTTTAAAAACATGTATGCATGCAGAAAAGTGTGTAAAATATCAACTGTGACAGAGAACTGCTAAGAGAGGTGGTTAAAAGGCTAGAATGAAGGGGATCTAACAAACTAGAACAAAAAGGAAAATTACACTAGAGACACAAAATATACAGTGGATAAGGAAAGTTCAGAGCAAGTACACATGAGGAGAAAGATGAGACCCTTTGCAGGAGAGCTAGTGCCCGAGGGGAAAACGCATTGTGAAACACTTAGCAGAAGCAAAATAAAAGTCAGAATATGTATAATGATGTTTGCTGTTCCAGTTTCTCACTTCTAGCACTGAAAGGTTAAACTCTGGAATCGTTTGAGGAGAAAAATTTTAAAAATGTAGGAGTATGATTTTTAAAAACATGCACGGTTTAGATAATGCAGTTAAATTTCTGCAGACAATAATAATAATAATAATAGATAAACGTCTCCAGTAACAGTCTGCTGCACCTGTTGATCATTTTAATTAGCAAACAGTTTATCATTGCAGATCAAACCATATTTAATGTCTGTGTATGATATAGATGTGTAGTGGACATAACCTGATATACAATCTGTGGGTAGAGTAACCCATGCTCAGTTTACAAAACTAAAGTCAAAGGTTACAAATTCGTAAACGCAGGTTGCAGAAACAAGGCCAAAGCAAATTATAGACTTAAAGACCAGATTTCCATGAGCTTTATCTCTTTACTGCACTTCACATGAGGTAAGCTAGAAACAGAAAACAGTCAAAGAGCACACTTCTGCAGCAAGGCCCAAAACAAATTCAGCTCACATTACAGGTGCATTTCCCTGGTTCTCTAGAACACGGTCAGGGCTGGTAAATCTTTCTGCAGCCAACAGGACCTCATGTCACCCTCTCTTTTCGGCTTAGCGCTCCTCTGATCTCTGGTTTTATTGTAGCACAGTTTGTCACTTTTCCTCTTGCGGTCTGATGTGGAAATTGTTTTATGAATGCCCTCATCAACACGTCCAAAGTCCTCATTGAACTTAAATCCTCCATTAATACTCATGCAAGCTGAATATATACTGTATGTGCAGCACTCACTTCATTGAGATTTCTCACACAGTCCAAAAACATGTACTGTAAAGCTAAAAGACTGACATTAGTTTCAAGCTGATCCCTAGAATTCATTCAATGTGTTCCACATACTATTGTTAAGTCATTGTTTTCCCTCTTGTCTCATTTCATTGCCTCTTGGTTCTTCTTTACTACTTCTTATAAATTCTCTACTTGATCCACCAGGTCTCTAACTCTTTCCCCTCTGTCCCTAAATCTGTTAACTGCCAGCATTTTACTGTGTGCACTTCCAGGAATCTGACATTCAGAGAAAGACTTCACTCTTGAATTTAACTTGAAATCTAAAATGGCCAGTAAAGATAACATCAGCTCTCATTTCCAGGGTGCTGACAAATGGATGAGATAACTCGTGTTTTGGTGCACTTTGCACGCATGCATTCTGCGCAAACAAAATGCTGTACCTTTTTATAGTTTTTTGCATATTCCTTGTCATAATCTGTTTAGTCATATTTATTTTCTCATCTGTTTTAGTATTCTTCCACCTTTATTTTCTGATCTGTGTGCAAAGTATTGAAAGCAGAAACATGCAGTGACAATTTTAAAGGGATGTTTTGGTCATTTTGAAGTGGCTTATCTACACTAAACATGCAGTGGCAAGTGATATATAATATGCAATACCACTAGGTGGCAAGATATCAGAGAATAATCCATCAAGATAAATTTCTTAGTGACACAATCATGGCGATGAGGTCTGGATAGAGTGAGAAAGATTTAGAAAAGCTGGTAAAAGGATCTCTGATTTAATTTCTAGGTCACAAAGTGATAGCAGACATGCATAATGTAGACTATAATGTCATTGTTTCTCAGAACTATATTTTAGGTCCACACAGATATTGAATCTTTTTAAAAATTATCTCATTCCAACTAAGTAGGGCTGCACAATAATGCTTTCTGCATGTGAGCAACGTCAATATTACAAAGGATTCCAATAAATTACAGACAGGAAATGCATGCTCCTGTCATTACAATATTCAGCATTATAAAATCATGGAGCCGTATTGAACATTTTTTAAAATGTTTTTCACCAAATGGTTTAATTGTGTATGAAAAAAGGGGTACAAATGTGACAGAAAATTTCAGTTTTTAAAAATATCCAGTGTAGTGTAAATGAGGCCTTATTCTAAAGATACTTGAAAGAAATTTTCTTAGACAGGTTAAGTCCTAAGAATGTTCCTAGGTGGAAATATTGGGAAAAAAATACAGCAGTCGCACAAAAGATATGAAAGCCCTCCAGGCAACATGCTTGTGCTAATACAGCTAGCACTGGCAAGAGCAATCAACAGCAGAGAAACTGATGGGACTTGAGGCATTTTTCCCAACTACACCTCACTATGACTCTGCAGGATCAAAGGTAACAACAGCATCCACTTACTGATTTACTGCTAAAGCACACAGATCCTGCAGTTTGGTTGTGAGCCATGACTCTAGTGACATGATACTGAACAGACTTGTACATGAAATACAAAAAAAAACTTTCCTGGTCTATCCTTTACTGTATCTGTTTAAATGTAGCAAACTTAATAAATGCTGTAAGGTGAAGCTACTCTCGGCTCTTTAAAGCTTGTGACATGATGAAATCAGATGATCTTTTGATGGTGCATAATAAGGTTGTTTTTGCTGTATAGAAAAGTGATATAAAGTCACGAGGTCGGTGTAGATGAGCTGAGGTAGCAACATTTTTGTTGTTTTTGCTCTGGTTCCTGAGCTTTGATTACTGCAGCCTGTGGTACAATACTGGATAATTAAACACACAGACTCACACATACACACACACACATCGAAAAGGCAACTGGGTCAGACATTGCCCTACATTGTTTTACAGACACAGGAAGAGCAAATGAGCGCAAAACAGAATGTGAGGCAGAGACAATCAAAGACGGAGACAGATGTTATGCTACTATCACTTTGGAACTTGAGGGAGTAATGAGCTGGTCCACAGTGTGCACCTAAGCGGGCATCTGTGTGTTAAACTACACTCTAATTACACATCATTACAGAGGTAAAGACAGAGGCCGTCCAGTTCACACAGCAAAACGGAATGAAGCATGAAAACACCAACTGGAATGCACCAAAACGACGTGCGGTCTCTGCTCTACGCTGACACCCAGGAGGCAAACTCAGCTTTAGCTTGTCGTAGCACAGATTCTCTATTTGGAATGAAATTTTTTGGGATAAAACTTTGCTGACCACCTTTTTACCCTGAGGATATTTTTCCCCAATTATCAGCATAGACTACCAAAAGTTTATATGTGGTTATTTACAACATAAATTTCACTGGCAGCAGCAAAATGTAGCACTTTGGGTAAATCCAGGAGTCAAATCCAATGGGATTTCTGCAGAAATAGCTGTACAATGCAAAATGAATGGTGGTGTTGAGTAGGGTTAGGTGGCAATGTGGAGACAAAAGGTATACAAGAAAAATGACAATTCTTGAAAACTGTTGTCCACAAGGACAAAGTCCCATTATTTACAGGTAGGGAGTGTGAATTAAAACTTATATTGGACCCACCCTGGGACGGCACTTCAACTTACACATTAGGACCATTTGTTCAGTAATTGACAGTCAGTGTAGTGCATGAAGACAGTACTTGTCTGTAAACTCTTCTTCTATAGTGCTGCACAAGCTTGTTTCAGTAGCTCTGTTATGTTATCAGGAAATTCTGATTTAGAGATTTTTTTTTTCTTCTTAGTTTTTCAGATTGAATGAACTTCTTTTTGAGTAATCTTTTTCTTTTCATTTTTTTCTTTTTTGCGGTGTGAATGCTGCACTGCTTGAAGGATTTTTGCTGTTCATGTTCAACTTTACAACCACTTGTTATGAAGTGTAACCATAGCAATGGCAAACTAGTTTACAAGAGGGTACAGCTAATTGATGTCTCAAAAGTTCAAATAAATGCAATCAGAAATTCTAGGTGAGTTTAAGAGGAAGAGATGGATTTGAAGCAGGAGCAAAGCAAAGGAAGAGGACATTTAAACCAATGCTTTCATCATTCATAATGGATCTGAATAAAATGGACAAGCTTGAAGAGCTGATGAGAAATATTGGGAATGCAGCATAATATGTTTCACTGAGACATGACTGCAGGATCACATCATTGATTGCAGCTTTTGGATAATGCAAGCAGGGATTTGAAGAGGAGTAGAACAAGCAAAGGAGGTGGATTAGCAGTGCTTGTCAACAACAGATGGTGTCATCCTGGGCATGATACTGTGAAATATTGTCTCTGCAGCCCAGATATTTAACTGATAGCTGTTGATTTTCATTCATAATATCTGCCAAGGGAGGTTACCAGTGTTGTTGTGGTACTAGGATACATTCCATCAGCTGTTGCTGATTCTGAATGTGATGTCATCAGCTCAGTTGTTGCCAAGATACAGCACCCCAATATGGCAATATCTAGATCCTTTAACCATTTCATGTCATTTGCATTTCATCAGTATTTCTGCTTCTGCTCCACCAGAGGGAAAAAACCCACTGGATTTGTTTTATGCTAATGTCAGAGATGCATTGAGCTCCTCTGCAAGACCTGCTCTTGGCAAAGCGGATTATAATCTTGAGTTTCTCTGCTGTGTACAAACCCCTTGTTAAAAGGCAACCTGTGACCAGAAGAACCACGAGGAGATGGTCACAGAAAACAAAAACAAAAAAAACTCTGCAAGAATGTTTTGAGGCTAAAGACTGGCAAACACTCTGAGTCACATGGAGATGACATCACTGCCACGACTGAGTGTGTGAATTCTTCTGCGTGGACAACACCATCCCCACCAGAACAACGAGATGCTTCTCCAGCAACTAACCCTGGATTATCTAATCTGAAATTATTTGGATTTGTTGCTTTGCTCAGGGCTTTGAAATGACTTCTGTAAGGAACTGACACTTTATTTTTTGACCTGAATTGAAATCTTACTCTTCCTTTTTACTGTGCACCCTGGCAGACACCCCTGCAGTTGTTGGATGCATCAGAGATGGGCAAGAGACAGGGACTTCTTGGTGGATTGGTGTAGCAACAATCATCTCATCTTGAATGTGAACAAAAAAATAGCTGATTATGGACTTTAGGACAAGTAGGAATATGTTCAACCATCATGGGAGAAGATGTGGAAGTAGTAGACGAACATCAGTGTTCAGCTGGACTAGACTGAAGATGCAAGTTGTTTACAGGAAGACTGGACTTATTTGGGAAACTGAGATCCTTCAGTTGTTGCAGCAAGATGTTGAATATGGAGAGGGTAATCACATCTAAATTCATCATTTGGGGTAGCTGCATCATTGAACATGCTGATAAATAAGGCTGGCGCTGTTTTTGAGACTCTGGAGCTTCTACAGCTGATTGGACAAAGGAGGACAGTTCATAAAATGAAGAATATGATGGACAACCCTGAGCATCCTCTAAGACAACAAGAGTGTCTTCAGTCAGGGGTTTCTTCAGATCACAGATCCTTCCTGCCCAGAGCTACAACCTACATGGACTCTTTAAAACAATCTAAATGAGTTACTGAAAAATCTAACTTTCTAAAAAGTTTTGATTCGATACATTTAATTCTGCTATCATTTCTGCAGCTATATTTTCATCTCTGATGCAAAATCTGTCCATGAGAGGGAGCTGCAAGAAGCAAAGTGCATTTTAATTTAAATAATAATACAAATAAACTGGATTTATACATGTATATAGCACTTTTCACGGTACCCAAAGCAGTTCATAGATCCATTATTCAAGCACACACTCACTCACACTGTGGTGGTAATAAGCTACATTTGTAGCCACAGCTGCCCTGGGGCAGTCTGACCGAGGCGAGGCTTCCATTTTGTGCCGTCATCTCCTCTGACCACCTTCAACATTCACACACAAAAAACAAATGGCAAAACGTACGAAGCTACGATGAACTAGCTATTAGCTCATCAGTCTCTGCTTGGAGTGTTTTCAACCTCAAACTCACTTCAAAATATCAGAAATATTTTAATACGTTGCCATATTGTCAAGAGAGCTCTGGTTCCATTCTTGTTCTTTTTCACTATTTTGCCTTAAACACTTGTAGGGTTGGTTTTTAGAGCAGCTACTGAAATAGTGAAGCTATAATAAGATTGGACTCCCAAATATTCAGCTCCTTGTCCAAACTGCTTGTCCATAAAATCTCTTCCCAACTGTTCAAACATTTATAATCCAGTGGAGAGCTTTGGTGAAGTTTACTTGATTCATTTCTTGCTTATTTTGTCTGTGTTTGAGCATTCTTGTCATTGTGCACTCTTCAAAGAATAACACATTTTGGGGCATCTTTTTTGTGTGTGTTTTCCCTCCATCCTCTCCTTCATCCCTTCCTAGATGGTGTCTCATAGTTTATTGCTAAACTGCAACAAGTGCAGTGCAGGACATGAACTCACTTGTAATCAACTTTTATCACAATGTCCCTATTTGTTAAGATTTTTTAAATAAAAAGGTGATGATGTGAATTGTGGATTTGCCTTTGCAACAAATTTAAAGTAAAAATGTCCAAAAACTATCCTAATTTGGTTTAAATTCACAACTGAAGCAACGCCAATGAAATACAGAGATGCTAATGCTGAACGTTTTTAGCTTTGTTTAATTTGTATTTCTAATTTTTTTAATGTTCTGTTAATGTTTGTTTGCTTCTTCTGCCATTTCTAACTCTTTTTTTCCAAAATCAAAAGGACACACACACAGAAAAAAGCAGAAATTAATACATTTCAACAATTTTTCAATCTCAGTCAATGACAAGAACAAAAAATATAAACTGAAAAAAGTGTAGAAGCTAAGCTTATTACACCACCACATTACACACAACCATTACCTGCATGTAAGATAGAGTTTTACATTACACTAAATGTAAATATTATTTTTTGTTTCATTCATTCTAAAAGGACAGAGATCTGTAAAGCACCTTGTGATATGGCACTATTAAAATAAAATATTTTCTGGGGCCACATGTGGCTCTTTGATCCCTTTGCTATGATTTTTTTCTAGATTGGACAAAAAATAAAATCCTTGGATTCTAAAAAATTGTTCATAATCGCATATAAAGGTTAGTTAGATCTGTTTTTTGTCCAAATTTATGCAAATATCTGATAGCAACTTCTATGACAGAATAATACAAAATACAAGGAGCCAAAAAGATGTTTGCCATATTGTTTGCGTGATTGTGAATGATTTTCATCATGGTAAACTAACAAGATTTGTGTATTTTTTCTGGAAAAGGTCTGCGATTTTAATGAATGCAGAATTTGACTGAAAACAATTTGGTCAATTTTGAATATTACCTGTGTAATTTCCCACACGAGTTATGCTTCTCAACCCAGTTTCTGCTCAAGTCAAACCCATTTTGAGTAAATTCTTAGACAATCTGCTGAACCAGCACCCATCTGGAGCAATACAAAACAAGGACTGGTCCAAATGTGACCCATCCTACCAAAAGAATCCACATTGGGTTGATGTGTAAGAACTTATTGTACTCATCAGCATGAAAGGAAGAAGTCTGTTTGACGTTCAAACATAAGTTATTTCCTCAAATCTGCTGGATATACCAAACAAAAAGTGTAGCCTATGAGACAGAGCTCATTAAAAATTAAGGCCGTGGCAGACAAGGGCCAACCCTTGTGATTTAAATGTAGCATTAAGCTCAAGGGGAGCTCTTGTAACTCCTCTCCAACTTCTCTGAGGAGCTGTCGGCTCAGCGTGGCCACCAGAGACAATCTGCCCATTTTGGTGGCCAACATTAATCAACGCCGGCAGCCAGACAGAAAGCTGAGATGAAATACTCTCAGCCATCAATGTGTTTCTGTAAAGATGACCAGCCGGTCCCAGTCTCACACCCACACACTGACTGGACTCTACACCCCCACCACCGCCTCCACGCACACACACATTATAAACGGAGCTGTCCACTTCTCTCTAAACAATGAAAACAGACCAGCCTCTCCACGCAAACAGGTCGAAACAGGATTACAGGGGATGGATACTTACATGAGCTGCGTCGGAAACTCCGACACGCATCCCTCCTGGCACAACAGGAGCAGGAACACCCAGGCTCGCGCCCTGTAGGTATCCATTGTGGGGAAAGGGGGGAAATTCCCCGATGTGCGTCAGTATCCAATCTGCCCCGCTCCGCGTCGCCGCCGATGGATGAATGAATGGAGCGACGTGCGCAAGCGGTGCGCGTGCGGCGGTCTGTTCCTCCCTCCCAGATTAACAAACCCTGACACCTCTAATCTGATCAGCCAGCCATCCTGCGCTCTAACAGGTACCTGAGCTGGAGGTTTTATCTGTCTCCCCCTCTCCCTCCCTCCCTCTCTCTCTTTTTCTCTCTACGACTTTCTCCCACCCCTCTAATATCAAAAAATTAGGATATGCATTTTATAACCTCTGCATTTTTACAAAATCTTACACCAAATCTTATGTTTTCTTGAAAAAAAATATTTGATTAGTGTCAACTCTTTTTTTCTGTGCACCAGCATCACATATTGTAACAAATTGTGATATGTTTTTTTCTTCCTTGTGAAGAAACACCTGCTACACGGAGGGTCTGACTACCACCCACACAATCAAACGCACTCTGAATACAGATTCCTGGCTTGCTTTTTAAAATGCCCTGCAACATTTCACTGTCAGCGTGGAGATATGGGAGAATTCGCTGGCTTTGATTGCTAAGACTTTGCTTATTTTGTAAAAATCCAGCAGCAGCAACAAAAACAAAACAAAATGTGGCCTAAAAACATTAAAATATAGAAAACAAAATCAGTATTCTGATGAACCCATCCATCACATCTGTTTCTTGAGATTGGATTTGTGACAATGTGTTGCAACAGCAAATTTCATATTATTTGCAGTGAATGAAAATAAAACAGAAATTGAAATGACATATTATTAACCAGATCATGAAATGCGATCATGATGCAAGTTTGTTTCAGGAGCATCTTTCTGTGTCTAGTTCAGACCCGGAGAGGGGGCAAGGCAGCACAAGCAAGATGCATGGGGATTTGGTTATCAATCGTTGCTTGGCAACCACACACCATCTCGCTTGGTCTTTCACCCATCCCTCCCCCCCCCCCATTCTTTCTTTGTTTCTCCCTTGCCACCTATCCATTGCTCTAACTGTACTGCACCGTTGCTCATCGCAGCTCAGTTTCTCCTCATGCAGCTCCCTGTCACCTCACCTACTGCACATTTTCCTCTCGCTACACCTTTCTCACACTCATTTTCCTACAGCAGAGAAACAAATGCACCTGCTGATGGGATGGGAGGGGGGGGGGGTGAATGGTGAGAACTGGAGAGGAGGTGCTGAGTGAAGGAACACACTGTAATAATAAGAATGAGCAGACTGGAGAGGACTGGGTCCTGTGCAGACATCCCTTTCCAACACGTTTTATCTCTTAATAACATTGAACATCTCAAACTACACTCTTAAAAGGAGGATGTGTCACCTTATTATCTGTGCTACACCCCTCATGAGGGCAAAACTCCCCTTGATAGTCAGGATATCAGCTCAGAGCTTTCACTAAACCTAATTAATGACAAAGATTTATGTAACAAGCTTGGATTGTCCCACATCTTTTTTTTTTTGTTTGTTTCATAAAAATGAATGAAAAGTCACAAACATTATGCACATTTGTTAAATAGGGTTACAATTTTGATTTAAGTTGAGGTCTGAAAGATTCTGATTTAAGAAAATAAATTCATATTTGATTCAGATTAATAGGTAACTAAAATCACTTCCTATTTCTGCAAAGATTTTTTTATGACAGAAAACACTGCCATCTAGAGGTTATGTATTATTATTACAAGTGTACAGTCGGATTGAACCCAAATTTGAATGTATGCGCATAAACTGTTAACTCAGTAGTATCTTTTTAAAAATAAGTAATAAAATATAAAATATGTTTTAAAAAATGCCAATGGCTGAAAGAATGATGTCGTGGTGTCTGTCTATTCCTTTATGGGACAGAAGAATATTGAGTCTACCCTCCAGTCAGAGAGACAGCAAAGTGACACCATGCTGTGTTAAATAATGGTTGTCATTTGTTGAAGACAAACCAAAACATGCTAATAGAAAGTCATCTACAAGACAATCATAAATTCAAGCAAAGGAAATGATAATAATTTAAAAAATTTGAATAAGTGTTTCACTGTTTGCAATGAACGCCTGTTGTCTCAGCTGGAGTTTGATTAGGTCAAACTAAGTTGTGATGTGAGGTGGCCCACCATCCAAGAATACTAATCCAGTAATTACAATGACCTCATCATAAGCACAGCTGGCATGAGATTAAAGTCGTTTAATAAATTGGATACCTGCAGCCTCTCACATGAAGGCTAACTGTGTTTAAAATACTTTATGTAGTGTTGCAAACCGTTTCTATTCCTAATCAAGAAAGAAGTAAAATAAACTCTTCTAAGCAAATATTTAGATCAGATATTCTCATGAAAAGATGCATTATAATGCACCATAGAGACTACGAGTTTACCAAAGCAATGTCACAAAAGAAGAATGGTCATGAGAAGGATTTTTAATAAAGAGCTTGACTATACAGTAAACTCTATTAATGCTCTTTAGGGAAAACTAAACTGCTAATGACTAAAATCTTCTTATGGTAATTAAACCAAGGTGAAAATAGATATCATCATCACAAGGCATCCTCAGAAGAAGATATTTCCAACTAACAGCCAATCACATGCCTCTGCTCAACAGGGAGGAGAACATATCAGACATCACAGTGGTAGAAGACCCACCTCTACATCAGAATGCTTAAGTGCAGTTTTGTTTCTTTGTTTTTATGTTATCATATTTTCTACAACAACCGTGTGATATATTATTATTGAGTCTCATACCTAAAGAGGATATTCACATAAAGTCTAGTATAATTATTCTCTTCTACACAAAAAAAAGTCAGCCTCAAATTGAAGCTTGAGTCAGTACCGCCTCTAAGTGGTCATGTCTTGAAACGGCAGCTTTTAAAACTAGGCTTCGTTCAGCATCCTAATGAAGCAGATGTGGATATGAAAAACAAACTATGCAATTGACATTCTGAATCAATATTTTATTATATAGAATAAATAGTACCCTAGCAACTAGTATCAGGGTTGGTACTAGACTGTCAACATTTATGGCTTTATGTGAACGGCTATTAGCATGCAGGGAATTACATATCTGTGTGTTCTTGATTAAGAAAAAATAAAGCTCCAAAATAACAAACATCTGTTTACATTATGATTTTTGTGTGAATGCATTCTGCAAACTTTTCTTTCCATAAGTAAAAACACAACAAACTCAATTTTTTTGAGATATGCAATATAGCTCTTAATATTTATTATTTTTTTTGATTCAAGGGAATTTTTTACAGCACATTTTGCATATCTTAACACATCCTGTGTACAATCACAAAACCGCAACATTATTTGCTCTGTTTTTACACCGAGTGGAAAAACGAGACAATTTTACAAGCATTTCTCTTTAATCTGAGCATACGGATGAATCTATACATATTCTCTCTCTTTTGAAAACATAATCTGTGAGCAAAATTTACAGACAAACCCATCAACAAAACATGCAACATTCAAAACAAAAGGTTTCAGACATCTACTGAAGTTGAATATATATTTATATATATTTTCTCCCTATGAGTTGTTTCTGCAGGTTAGAGGACAGAATTGCACAAATCGATTTAGTCATTGACAGCACATGTTTTGATAAAACTCCCCTTGTACAACTATAGACACCCACTGCTGTACAGTTAGAAGTCTTTTGTGACTTTCTATTTTTTTTAACACTCACATGCTCAAACCTCAGACAATATAAACATTCAATCATTGTAGAAAATAAACACTTTATGTACACATCAGACCACGTGAGTCACATTCACACTCCTCGGTACGACGACAAATGAATGGATTCACAAATACAGGCAACATCTGATCTGAAGAGAACGTTTGTCCGATGAAACACGAGAGGTTAAAACAGCCATGACTGAGCGATGAGCGGATAACTGCACCGTGTAACACAGACACTATGAGCGCGAAGTCGTTGAGGGTGAGTTCACTGAAAAGTTGTGCATCGATTTCAAGAACAGCAACATGTTTGTCTATTTATCTTTTTGCCACATAGATACAAAATGCACACCACAATTTAATATTATTTTTTAAAAATCCTGCCACCACCACATATATACGCCATGACTCCATTCATTTTAGTGCAGAAACACAAAACATGTATGTAACCTTACATGTGATGGTTAAAATGAGACAAAAATAAACATTATAATAAAGTGCACAAGATCCATGTTTATGTTAACAGCTGTTAACATCTATATATATATATATATTTATATATATATTAAAATAAATTTTAAAAATTAAGATTTTTCCGCTCAACAATGTACAAACGTAGTTTCTCCTAGACGTTATATTCACAGACCAAACAGCTGATTTTAACACAAATGCATTCAAATGTTGCATAGAATTACCTTAAAATAATTAATGGGTTTGGGATATAAAATGTAAAATAATTAAGAATTTAAATCAAAGGTTGGCACACATAAGTAATTATCATTTAAAAAATGGTCCCTTCTGCACCATACTCTAATGTATAGGTGACCTCTTGCTCTTTGTGTGTTGTTGCTTTAAAGTTGCATCATTTTGTACCTAAATGACCAATTCTGTAGATTTTTTTTTTGTTTCCTTTTTTAAAATACTTTTGTTATGATGGTGGCAAAACACTGAGTAGATGAACATGAACACGGGTCTCCTTGCATACACATTAACATTGAGATGTTACGATGGCTGAACTCGCGGGCCTGAGATAATATTTTGATCGCAGGCAGTGAAAGGTGCTGGTTCACTGTGTTTAATGGAATTCACCGACACAAAACACAGCACAGCCAGAGACACAGAGGAACCTTGACATTTGACTGATAGGATTTTTTTTTTCTTTAAATCTCCATTTTGAAATGATTTTCTGGTAAAACTCAAATCATCACTAAAACACATACACCACAGAGAGATAACCAAATCTGCAGCTTGTTTGAATTCCTCGTCCGCTCCATCGTCGTGGCAACATGAAGGGACATACGTAAAGAGCCACTAAAGTAAAAATGTTCCACACAGATAGAATGAATCTTACAATGTCATCCTAAATAATTGTAACATTCAACACAGCATGTGCTTTGGGTGAAAAAGCACAATATGGTGTTCATTCTTATTGTAACTTGCCCCTTATAGTAAAATCTCTCCCTGGACGTTGACGTGACCTACGATCACAGCCCTGTTCAACACAGACGTGCGTCAGCAGAGCTATTGAACGTGATTATGATCAGTCTGGAGCTCACATAGGTCCACATTCACCTAGCAGTTATAAGGACTGCTCACACGGTCGATTACTGGATTGTCAGTGCGCCACCCACAGCCTTAATCCAACCAAAGCGTTTGTTTATAGCATCTCATATATGATCTAGTTACAAGAGGACAGCTCTGATATTGTATTTAGATAGAATCTGCATAAGCTATATCTCTGTGTTTTACAAATATCACACTGTACAATTCTTTGATATGCTCTGTAATCTGCATGTGGGATCTCTGCTGTACATTTAATCTTCGTCCCATTGCAAAGTTCAACAGTCTGATTGAGTTCTATAGCTTTCGTACATATATGGGAAGTCTATCATGTGAAACTTATGCATTCCTTTTCTCCTTAAAACCACTTGTGTCCAGTAAAGACCCTATCATAGAGTTTCCGTTCTTTTTGTCATTTTTTTCCTTTCAGAGATATGCGAGCTCAGTCGTGCAGCTTCAACATATTATTGTGGATCGTAGGACTGGAGCAAAAACAAGGAGAAAAGTAAAACATAACCACCCTTATTGATGTAGAGAACCTCTCAGTACCTGCCTTTGGTGTTTGCATGCTTGCATTCAAGCAAAGTCTGCAGAGAATTAACATGACAAGAGGTGATTACATGTGTTGGCAGTGTTAGACTGATAATCATGCAATGCTATTCTTGCATCTTTTGTCTAATAACCTAAAATCTCAGTAAATAAAATAAATCTTTACTACTTGTTTGTTGTTTTTAATCAACATTTAGCTGAATCGTATCTCTACATTTTGCTAGTTCACCACGACTGTGTTCTTTTGTTCTGGAGCTCAGGGGTTGGTCAGATTGGAGCTGACGAACAGCTTGTGCCAGCTGACCACCCGCTTCCTCATATCCACCTTGTCAAGCCAGATGTAGGCTTCTCCTATCAAGGTCTTCTTCACAAACTTTCCACCGTTAGACACCAAGAAAAGCTGAAAGTAGATTGAAAATAAATAATAAGAAACAAAGCAGATTTGTCATTTTAGTCCTTTCTTTTTCATGTGCCCTACCTGTATGGAATGTCCCGTCGGGTTGAGAGGGAATCTGAAGGTTTCGTTGAAAGAAGGCTCTCGGTCGTGGCGGCAAACTCTGGTCTTTTTCTTGATGATCCTTTTCTGGGTGGCCACGTTCACCACATACAGCTTCACATACAAATCTAGCACCCAGTGAGAATGGTGACCAGTGTTAATAACTGGAAAAGCAACTTTTTTTTAATGTAACATGACTCAACACGTCCATCCACAGATAGATAATCCATGCACACACATGCAACGTTTCCTGACCTGGCAGGTGGTCTGGACTTTTGAACTTGTAGGTGATATTTCTGCACTGCAGGATTTCCAACACCAGCTGATCCCCCTCCGTCTTCACCTCCTTCTTGAGAGCAACCTTAATTTCCCCGATTACTTGTGTTTTACCACCTAACAACAAGAAAAGTCAAATAATAAGTAAAACTTCTCACTTGTATATTTTATATCTCTTACTAAAACTTTTTTCAATACCTGCCAGGTGAATTCTTCAGTTGCACTTAAAAAGTATACACTCCTAGTATGCCTAAGGCTCATCTAAATTATTCAACAATTTCATATCATCAAACTTGAGCCCCCAGAAGAAAGAAACAAGGTCAGAGGAAGAGAACATCTCTGATGTTTCACACAGGTTTTACTAATTCTGAGGAGCCTCTACAGCTAATTATGCATAAGAGCTTCCTACAAGATCTGCTAAGTGAAGTGGGGTAAAGGAGTTGCCATGGAAATGACCTCTTGACCCTCATTTGTGTAACAATAATACAGCCTTAAATGACCCTGAGCATTTTGTTACGAGACGAAATGGGAGCTGTAGGGTAGGCATCGTGACACATGAGCTACATAGAATGCAGATATAGTTATGACTGTGTGTGTGTGTGTGTGTGTGTGTGTGTGTGTGTGTGTGTGTGTGTGTGTGTGTAGGCGGAGGGGTGTGTGTAGGTGGAGGGGGGAGTCTTATATCAAGCTATTAATCAGATGATACTGTTCCACATTACATTACACTGTGGTAATAGTAATGATACTATTACCACAGTGTATAAGGAAGTCCCTTTAAATGAGAATAAATCAATTTTAAGTGTAATAACATAAATCAGCCTGCAGGGGGAAACCTACAACCAAAAAGGAAGAGAACTTGAACTTGCCTTCATTTTCTGGGGTGATAATTTGGTGTTTGTCTGTGCCGTTGGGGATTGTCTTACCACTGTGTGAAAAATAAAGCAAACAGCAACACATGGGAATGCAATATGCTATTGACTAAACATACAGAGTGCTCAACGGCAGCATCAAACGATCTTACATCCGTGGTACTTGGAAAATGGCGCTGTCCACTCCATTTCCCACCCCTTCATCTCCATCCAGACCCCCATAGGCGTCTCCAACAAGACTCGGCGCAGACAGCACCACGGACCCTGAGACATCACCCAGCCTGTGTCCCAGTCCTGTGGGCGGAAAGCCAGAGTGGGATGCTGAGAATCACTCAGTCCGTCTGTCACTTAAATGCATCAGACACTCCAGCTGACTGGTATCATCACCTCAGTCTGAGCATCTCAAAGTACTTTTAGCAGTACACTTATCACAGATAATCAGCAAATATCTTCACTAGAAATGCACACAAAACTCACAAATAAAAATGTGACTAGTGTAGGTAAATATGACAGACTGTATGTTTCAAAAATGTTGTTTGCTCACAGACCAGTCTATTTTTTGTCATGTAATGTGACAGAAAATGTATACTTGACAAGCTCAACAACAAAAAACTTTCACACCATAGTTTAATATTAAACATATTGTTTGTTTATGTTTTAGTTTGATGACATGACAGTATAAAGCGAGGAATTAGTTATATTTTAAATTAATCTATGGGGGTACATTTTTCCTATGTTGCCTCACCTTCCCTTGATACTTCTGCTCCTCTCACGGTTAGCCCAGAGCTTTACTCATTGGCCGGTGAGTGCAGACTGAGACTCCTGTTGACTTTTGAAACATCTTGGTGTTTCTGTGTTTCCTGCTTTGACTTGGTCACTCTCACATCGTGTCCCCTGTTTTTAGGAGTGGCGGGAATGGGAGAGGACTTGGCAGGGTAGGGAGGGCTATGTGTGCCTGCTTGTGTCTTTAGAGATTTTTTGTGGGGGTTCATTCAAATGACATGCATATTTATACTAGTACTATAGTACTATATGGTCCCAGTTGTAAAGTAATACAATAATTCAAAACAAAATGTTTTCCCATTTGGCTTATATATAAAAAAGGGACTACATGTTTTTATAATTACAATACAGTTTGTTTAATTAATTTAGTCAATATTTTTTATTCATTCAATTTAAACATTTCATAATAATAATAATAATAATAAAATGAAACTTATGTCTAAATTTTAAAACATATTATATATTATAGTATCAATAATTATTATAAAAACAACTATTTCAAATTAAATCTAAACAAATAAAATACAATTTAAATATTCAAGTTCAAATACAAATCTATAGAATTATAAATATTTTCCCTCAGATCAAAATATTTAAAGTTAAATTTAAAATATTCAGTACAGTGACTGAAGGTATAGTTACATTTAAGTATTTAAAATCAAATCTAAATCCATAAAGTTACATTTATTTACCTAGAATCAAATCTAAACTAAAATAACTAAAATTTTAAATTCAAACATCATTATCAAAGGGGAATTTAAAGATTTAGAATCAAATTTTATTGGACAAATTAAAATCAAATCAGCGATTATCTTTCATTCGTACATCATAATGTAAGCATAAATGTTACAATGTTAAAATGTACATGTTGTTTACACACACACACACACACACACACACACACACACACACACACACACACACACACACAGAGTAATATAGTGTATATATATATATATATAGTATATATAGTGCATATATATATATATATATATATATATATATATATATATATATATATATATGCAGAATACCTCTATTATATTCAACCACCACATTTATATAGAGATTATACCAGGTAGATGTAATATTTAATTCTATATTTTTAAATGCACCATAAAAATTTTGATTTGATTTACATCTTTTATTTTTAACAATATTTAAAAACTAAATGCGGTAAAAAAAAAAAAAAAGTTGCCATTTATTTTTCACTGTATTACTTCACAATAAGTTCCCCATATAGGACCACAACATACACCATGTCCAAAGAACTGGAGCGAGGGAGTCTCTTAATGCATGCTTGAATAGGTACTGTACATTGATGCGCTAACTTATCTCAGAAAGGCTAGGCATTGCAAATGGGGTTTTTTTTTCATTCAAAGGAATTCACACAGGATTATGCAGGATTATAACTGGATATTGTTTTAATCGTGTTGACATATTAAGATATGAGACGTGAAGGGGAGCCATCCCAGCTTGGTTTCTACACTGGGGTTAAACATCTCCACACTGGGGCTCTGTAGAAACCATGTTGTAGGGATTAGCACATGCACACTCTTTGCAGAAACAGAAGGGATTGAGTCAGTATTTTAAGAGCTAAAAAAGATTGTCTTAGTTTTGTTTTTACTGCAAGATTTTAAACTGATTTGTTGCCTTAATAAAATGTTTTCAATATGTAATACATCTAAATGGGAAGGCAAAATATTAAGTTGGTTGAATTTGACAAACTTTTTGAAACTACCATAATTAAGTCAGTCATTTTAATCATACTATGTTAAATAACTGTCTCTTTAATTGTCTATAGCATTTTGTTTACAGTGTACATTAATACAGTAATAGCTTTGAACAACTTGGATTAAATCAAAATTAAAGATCAAAACAAATCTTTTTTTTTAATCCTAGAAAAGTATTGTTTCTGTAATTCGAAGGTAAACTGTTAGGAGGTTAATGCACTTCCAATTCAGGTTTTTTTCACATGCACGGAGAAAAGGAGGCATGTCATAGGGCGCAAGTCACGGGTAGGGGAAGGATTTACTTGGTTGCAGGCGGGATTGTTGCACGGCAGCCTCTGCAGCAGCAATGGCTATCCCAGCATCCTCTAGGTGGGCTTGAGTGACGCTGCTCTTGCTTTGACTTCGAGAGGGGCCGTGAGAGCGCAGCTGGCCATCGGAGGAAGACTTGGAGCTGCCTGGACTGCTGTGTGACTTTTCCAAAGGCAACATTTGCATGTCTGGAAGCAGGTTACATGAAAGGTAGGACATGAAAATAAGTGTCATTTAACTCATTTAGGTTTGGGCAGTTCTGGGCCATGTATTTTACAGCATTATTAGTTTAGAACAGGATTTTCAGCATTGTGGTCCAAACGTCCCCCCAGTATAGAACAAACATTCATAAACTGTAGTGGAATTCATTGAAGCTAATTCTTCACCTTTAGCTGGATCAGGGAAGATTCCATGGCTTCTGCTCTTGATCACAGAGTTTTTAGGTGAATCGTGACTCTCGTCTCCCTGTCCAGGGGCTGGACCCAGTCCCATTCCGTGCCCCGGTCCAGACCCAGACATGTGGCCTTCGCTGTGTCCCTGTCCTGACCCAGAACCAGGTGGTGCCTGGGCAGCATGGTGAACTCTGCTATGTTCAATGCTTTCACTTTGCTCCTTCAGAGGCAGCCAGCGGGGAGTGTTGTCCAGCTGTGCTGTGTTTGACAAGTCAATCAGAACCTGAAAATACAGAAATTCACCAAAGTTAGAGAATGAGACAAAAAATATAATCAGACATAAAACAATAACATTATTACTTAATAAAAAAAATTTCCTTCCCACAAATCAGTTGTATCAATCAAAGCAGCATTCCTACAGATTTACTAATTCAGTAGAAATGAGGCTAAATAACAAATAGTTGACCAGAATCCCAAAGCTTATTTGAACTGGTATCAGATATATTTTCTGTACATATATTACAGATATCTTTCCAAATCTTCTGGATCATGCAGATGAAGAGAAAAGCCACTCTGTAACTGAGACGTCTGAGTAATTGTGCTTTAGCATCTCGGGGGGGGAGAGATCAGAGCAACAAGCTGTGGACATTGGCATCAGCATGTTCCATTGGCTCCATGGCTGCTGGCTCCAGGGTGCAACTATGGAACATTTGACTGATGCAGTGTGGAGCACAACCAGCAGAACTCCTCTGTATGAGATAAAAGTCTGAAGTATTTGTAATTTTAAGACTGAATTCAGGTTCTAGAGTCACTTACTTCTCCAAGAAAGTCATTGGAGGATGATCTGTCGTAGTCCCAGACTGTTACCTCCAAAGTCTTTTTCTTTAACTGGATGAACAGAAAAGGAGAGAGAACAGAAGGTCACTGATTTGGATGTGGTGTCCTGCATAAAAAATGTGTTTTTACAATTCAGCTTGTGTTTGTGCACATGTGTGGTTGAGCATAATGCGAAGGAAACTTGTTGAAAATGTCAACTAATGGAAGATTTCTTGGTGTTTCAGGGAAGACTCAAGTCTACATTTAGTTTACCGCTTCTCGTGGATGTGTTTATTCTTGTATATGAAAAAATGCACATGCAAATTTAAACATATAAACACTGTCCATTACTTTTTACTTTTTTTTTTTTGAAGCAACACAGTTTTATTCAGGCTTTGAAAAGAGTCTTGCAGCAAAAATATGACAACAACAATCCAAGCTGCACAAAGTGACCCACAGCATGTATTCATGTGAGGTATGTGTGCAAGTACATGCATGTGTATGTTTGTGAAGTACCTGTTCCAAATGAATGTTTTTGTAGATGACAGTCTGATTCCATTCTGGGTCTAAGGTCCTCTGGGCGTACTTGGTCCGTCTCTTGTTATCAGCACTGATCATTTATAACATTTGGCATAAAAAGTCATTAGTACTAGTATTAGAAAATACTGGGATTTTTTTCTTTTGCAAATGTTTACCAAGAAGTACTGAAAAAATGGATTGAATTTGTAGATGTTTGTGAAACGGTTAATATCAAAATGTGAAAATGGAAATAAAGTGAGCTTGTTTTTAGTGAGATGCTGCTACAAAATGAAAAATAATAAAAAAAAAATGAAGGTTAAGAATGTTAAAAGATAGAAGCATGAAGTGGAGAGAGAATGCAAAGACAGAAGTGTTCTCACAAATTGTGACAAACAAGAATGTAACTAGTAGACGGACAACGAAGGCCATAACAAAAGGATGGAAGACAAATCACTCAGAGACATGGTTTACAAAAAAACAAACAAAAAAGGAAAACATTATAACTGAAAGCAAAAATCAGCACCACACTACCTTGCATTCTGGACAACCATGACTTGGCTGAGGGAGTCCAGAAGAGGAAGAGGAGGGCAGATTACACAAACAAGAAAAGGCAAAACAAACAAACAAAAATAACAGTTATAGTGAGTTTAAAGAAAAGGCAGTTAAGGATAGAATTTTCTCTGAGAGGCTTGCCACTTGTTTTGTGATTGATGTGTCAAATCTAGGAAAATCCCATCAATCAGTCCGCAGCATTACGCGGTATGTGCATCGTTCTGCTAATGTCAGAGAAAGGCATAAAAGAGAATCCTCTAATGAAAGTAGCAGAGGAGCAAAAGTGCTCTCAGTGAGCTACCTACACTGCATGTAGGTTGAGAGAGGCAGCATAATCTCATAAACAGACCTGATGGAGTCATTATCTAAGAACAGATATTGTTACAGAGCAGATAAAGGCTTTATCGATCCTCTCTTGTGCTATCCACGGGCTCTTGGGAAGAGAGTGGAGCAGACAGGGATAAGGGGAAGTCTGAAACAACGAGGGTGATACTAAAATACTCAGCTGAGTCAAAAACTAGCAGAAATTTTGCACACACGTGGCCTAATTTTACGTTCTTGCAGAAACATGATGACGAATTTCCTCTTGGCAATGTAATGTGCACGATCTAAACAAAACTCCACTGCAATAAACCACCTCGTGTTATTCTCTCAGAAAAACTCAAGGGGTTAGTGAGTGTTAAAACAGTTAAATACAGTCATAAAAAACTTTGGAAAGATTAAACAAGACAGGCACAGAAGCAGAAAGGTAAACAGACGAGACATCGTGGAGGATAAAAAAAACACTCTCAGATCTCACCCTCTTCCTGGTAAAAGGTAGACCTTCACAAACGGGTCGGAGTAACCGTCGTTGTCCCGGGGAGCCAGGTTTCTGGCCTGCAGGACGTGAACAATCAGGTTTCCCAAGTTTCTGTCATAGTTTATCTGGAGCTGCAAGAAAACGCAACAAAGAGACACTGTAAAGCTATGACAGGTTAATTTTTTTTACTGCTGCTTAATATATAAAAAACAAACAAGGAAAATGTGCTTTTTTTATATACCTGAATTTCTCCAGTGATGGGATGTGGTGTTCTGGTCATCTCTGTTGGCTATAAAAAGGAGGAAATGAAGAATGATATGTAATGGTCACAAACTGATTAATTCAGGTTTAAAAACCTCAGCTTCCCTTAAAAAGACAAACAAGGTCTGTGAAATCACAGCAATAAGGGTGCAGAAAAACAATCCACACAGCACATTTTTAAGCTTAAAACACGCTCATAATATCTGCTGGAGTCATTTAATATATCAGCTTTGCTTTTAAACCAGGGCACTTTTTTTAAACCTCTTACATCAACCCATATCTGTTGTTGTGGATACACTTATAGGAACATGAGAGATGAATCTACCTTGTGTCGCTGTTTCTTAATGATGGCTGGGGATGCGGGCTGACCAGGGCTCGGGACCCCACTCGAGGCTGCTGATCCTCCACCTGAGTGAAGGAGAGCAGAACGTTCCAATGCAGAGAGAACCCCCAAACCTCCAGGTCCTGTCCCAGTTAGGTCAGGGGCCTGCTGCTCAGACACCTTTTGCAGCTCTGCAGCCAACTGCTTAGGATCAATGCCAGGGGAACGCTGCCCGCCTACTGAATCAAACATGCAAAGCAATTCTCATTGTAGTCACACAAAATAGGTGCACAGATGCATTCATGCAGATATATTAGTAACTGATTGTACATACCAGCCTTCAGCTGGATGTGGTGCTCTAAGACTTGTGGGCGCTCGGGGTCAGACAGCATGTTAAGGTCACTATTTGGACCCAGAGAACATTGATTAGATTTGTAACCAGTGCAGTAATCAGTCACAGGGTGATATTTAGCAGATGAAGGGGCGTGGAAGTAATGGGAGGGGGGAAAAGGGGAGGAGCGAACAGTTGCAGACATTTTATTGCAACAAAATATGGAAGGTTTCAGTGAGACAAAAATAAACGATGACAGATGTTACTCACAGCCTCACGCAGAGCTCCGCCTCTGCACACGGCTGGCCCATGATGCACTGCACTTCTTCGTAAGTCTTTCCTGTTAGAGGAACTCTGTTCCACTCCAGCACCTGCATTCCTGTGATATGGTAGAGTCAGGCAAAGAGAGACAAAGCAGTGTTTTGGGTTTTTTCTTTTAGCCTGTGGTCTCAATTATTTCATACAGAAACATAATTACATGTTTACAGATTCATTTTTACAATCACCCAGCAACAGCAGCAGCAGAAGAAACCTGAACGGAATAGAAAACGACTACATTTTTTTACAGGTTCACTTTACATGCTGATTTTTATTTTACATAATGAGACTTTGCATGTAGTACAATTCATGCACTGCAGAAACCTGTGAAAGAAAAAATAAGATGATTTGATTCTTTAAAACCCCATCCATCTGGTTAAAAAAATAATCCATTTTATTCTACACAGGTAAAGAGATTCACATCTCAGACAAAATTATATCAAAACATGCCTAATATCTGGTAAGTGCACTTTTTTATACAACGGGTCTGAAATGTCAGAGTTTGAACAAAATATCTAAAGCACCCCTGAGCATCTTGCACCAGAATCCTTGGCACTGACTTGTGGATGTGACATCCTTCCTACAAATGACATCAGATCTTATCATATTTTTATCTGAAGAGTTTGGAGTGAACTCCTTAAACTCTTTTCTGTTCCTTAACAGTTTTTTGTTTTGGCCTCTGCTGTGAGGAGGGCTGCTTCTGCAAAAGCATCCAGCTGGCATGTAGGAGGCTTAATTGTTCTGCAAAAATGTTGTGCTATGTGGCAGGTTTCTGTGTTTTCCATAAAAATGCCAGAATACAGTTTTTCTCATTAAAACATTGCAACACAGTTAGAAGGATATCTCATTTTCTTTGTCAGTTATTGTCAGACGCTTAATTTCTCATTCACAATGTCCAAAGAATTTGCAAAATCTAGTAATTAAAATAACAAATCAATCAGGGATTTTAAAAGGTTTCACTGAATGTGCATGTCTGTGATTTCCTTTGTGTCCATAATGATGCTAAAAATAGTCTAATGACTAACACAGCCCACTAATATGGGGTGGAGCTTTCTTTGTATGTGATGAGGCAGAAGCCATGACAGTGCAACACATAAACCCTGCAAAATGTAACATTTGTATTTGTAATGAAGGAATTCACATAGAAATGTGAGTTATCCTGACCAGCTGTTTACAGATTTATTTAATTTTCTTAGGCCAAGAACTTTGAAAGATGCAACAGATATGCAAATCTACTGCAGAGAAGCACATTATTTTTTCATTTAAAAAGATGATTATTAAAATTTGAACAAATAAAGATTTTAAAGGAGAAGTGGAAAATAAAATGCTTTTGTCTTCATATTAGCTGTTCTTTTTAATTATCTGAGGTGACTCATTTTAAGAAAAGATGGAAACACATTTTTCTAAAAAGGTTGCAGTGAGCCAGATGAAGCAAGACATTTTCTCCTCCAGAGAATATCCAGTATGCTCTAAAAAAAAACTAAAAAAAAAAACACATCTCCAACTAATAACACATCCTGATTATCACTTTATTTTTTCCACTTAATTTGTCTTAGGCAGTTAGTTTAATCCATTTGTTTTTCTCTGAAGTCTTTGAGGTTAAATCAGTTCTCAAAATGTAGCAGAGCATGTTGTCATTTAAAAACATGAAAGTCATTTAAACAATGACTGTTTTCTTTTGAATAGCAGTAAGCACTGCCCCTGAGCATTAGGACGAGCCTCAGTTTGAATTTCAGCTGGGGCCCTTCTATGTGGAGGTTGAATGTTTTCTCCATGTGAGGGTTTTCACCAGCTTCTCCAGTTTCCTCCCTCAGTTCAATAACATGCAAGTTATGTTGATTAGTGGTTCTTAGTTGACCTTAGGAGTGAGCGCCACTCTTCGTGATTACTCATCTCAAATGTCTCTCTGTTGGCCTTGTGAGGGAATACCACCTTGTCCATATTAGGGGAAGCTTAAGCTCCCCACCCCCCCTGGACGGGATTAAGTGGGTACAGAAGCTGCATAGATGGATGGATAATTTCTCTTTTAAAAATATAATTTTTTTTTTTTTTTTTTTTTTTTTTTACCCCGTGTCCTGTCCGGCTGTGGAGCAAACAGAATAGTGTCTGAGTGCCAAAAACAAGCCCAACAGTGTTGCTGTTTCAGGTGAGAGGTTACAGCCACTGCTATAAAACTCCTCCGGATTTTTGTTTAAATATAACCCCCAAAATCTTTATTAGAATATTTTTATGGTTGATTGGACACGGAGCCTGAAAGTGAAGGGATTAAGGGAAGGAAGTACTTTGATAATTTTGCATTTTTACTTTCTATGGTGTTTGTTTTTTACACCTTTTTTATTCCCTGCTTTATTTAGCATTCCTTTTTATTGCTTGCAGTTTAGTTTTGCCTAATGTTCTTCCATCTCATGTGGGTTTTTTTCTCGATTGCCTGCTCCTGATCACTTAAAGACAATCGTCTGTCTCAAAAGCTGCTCAGTAGTCTTCTTTTTCTTTTGATTGCTGTTGTTTCTCAGTTCCAGTTGGTTAGTTGTTGAAATGTGCTTTTCCTCTTCCTGCCAGGCTGGTTCTGTTTTACATAAAGCACACTGATAGTATTTACAGCCCTTCTGCACAGGTTCACTTTGACGACAGAAACCATCAGCCACAAAGTCAATGTTAAGTCTTGTGATACTGGTTTTCTTTCAGTTTTAATACGACGATGCAAATGAGTTTCTCCAGCAAAAATAAAAAAGCTAAACTCTTAAAACACTTTCTTTTACTCATGCAAACATTTCCTTTTCAACATCCTTTGTTGTTTTTTAATATTTTGTCGACCCTTGACCTGCACAATAAAATTCAGAAGGGAACTAATCCTGCTAAGCTGTAATGTTTCAGTGTTATAAATCTATTTTGTTTTACTGACAATAAACAGGCTTTTTAAAATAAGTTTATTTTGTCTTTTGTAATGATAAACTTTTCAATTTAAAAGAAATTTTAAAAACTACATTTTAAAGTAATCTTTAAGGAATTTAACATTATTAACTTGATTTTGTTAAGCTGATTAGCAACATTCAAAGGCCAGACAACAACCTGGGAGTGAGACATTATCCTGCTGTGGACTGACCAGCTCTATGATTTGTCTAAAGTTGACGCTGAGCTGCTCAAGCTTTTAAATATCTTTTTTTCTCTTCTTACCCTCAACAACCTTCCCCGTTTGTTCGGCCACGCCTCCAGGCATGACCTTGGCGACGTAGGCTCCGATCTCACCACGGCTGCCTGGAATCTCCTTACCGCCAACCACACGGATCCCAAGTCCATTTCCTGATGTGAAATCAAATAATATTCATTAGAAAAATCTGAGATTTAAATGTTTTTCCTCATAAAATGTCAATGGTTTGCAGTATACCTGAGACACTGCTGTCATTCATATCTCTCTTCAGCTTGATGCGAGTGTGAGGGAAGGTGTAAGGGACCAGTTTCATCTAAGACAGATTTTGTGGCATGAAAAATATGAATCACTTACATAAAGTTGATTAAAAAACCATAAAGCAGTCATAAAATGTAAGTGGATCTCACCTGTCTCCGGTCGGACATGTGTCCGCTTTGAGGCTGACCTTCTCTTGGTTTATCAAACCAATCTGTGTCTTCTCTCCGCAGGTGGTAGGCTAGACGAGGAGAGGGAGTTGTTAAAAGTCGTGCACACACAAATGCACAGCTAGTGATAGACTACATGATAGCTGGATTTATCTCTGCTTTTAACATGGCGAATGCTTGGCAGAGATAAATCTAGCAATCAAGTTTTTTCCAATGTGTGCAGCATTTCTGTTGTTTTTTTTTTCTTTTTGCACATCCACCCCCATTTACTAAAATGCAGGAAGATCTCTGATCTGTTCTGTCTCGAGTGGTGACAGTAAAGCAAGATAGGAAAATATTTTAATCCACTGCTAACATCAATGCAAACACATTATTGCTGCAAACACTACATGAATGTCAAGTTTGTGGCATTTAGGACAAATAATGTCTGCACCCAATCATATTTATTTATTGTATGCATACCATTTTACCATAAATATGAGTTATTTGTAAGTTGTTGTGGATTTGAGATGTCCTATATTTGTTTTATCCTAAATGTAGTTTAAAAAAAAAGCATTTATTGAAATCAAAAGTGTTTGAAAAATACTGAAGCAGAATCAAGATTTTATTCTGTATAGAATAAAAATCCATAAAACTGTGATGTGTGACTTTGCGTCGACATATTCCTGAGAAACTGTAAACGCAACGTGCTCTAGAGCATCTGAAAACTCCTCATAAAAACTTTTTAGTCTGTTTTACCATTTTGCACAGAAAACCTTTCAAATCAGCACAATTTATATCTAAATAAGTTAACAAATGCCACTGTATGATCAGAGATCCTATTCCACCAAATAACAAAAGAACAATGAAAGGAAATGGACTGCTGCATGTCGTAAGAGTAAAAAGCAGTGAATCTCAACATATTTCGTCACTTGTGCACAAATATACGCATGAATTTGTTTTGAAAATAAATTTCCTTTTAGGCAATGAGCATGAGTACTACTAGAAATGGGTTCGGTATGGTTACAAAAAAACCACAGAGCAAACATTCCAGAATGACGTATCCACTATGGTTCATTCCAGAATGGAACTAACATGTCAGCTACTACAGATACTACATCTAAATGATTTTCATCATCTACTAGCGAGATGCGTTGCATTCAAGAATGAGTCTGGTATGTTTACAGTCAGCCAGAGATGTGGATCATTCAGAATCATGATGTCTAGCATGGAGTTGTAAAGTCTCTATGCAGCTACATGGAATGCAGTCTCACCTTCTATACTCCAGTTTGTGCCTCCGGCTGGGGTACAAAGTTATATGCTTCTTTCAGAAATATGTTCAACACTTTGTTTTCTCACAAATGTGTGCTACAGTTATATTTGTAATGTGAATACTATCTTTCAGCACATGCAAGTAAAGCAATAATCAGTAAGGTGCATGCTTAAAAATACCCCTAGTAGGATTTTTGCAGCCTGACAGACAAAATTAAGCAAAAATCTTATAAAAAATAAACATATGTAAGCTGCATTTTAGAGAAATGAAGCCAAATAAGGGATAGAAAGATAAAGGGATTGTCTGTAAGCTAAGATACTCTACCGTGTCTGATACTTTCATGAAAGATTCTGGCACCATCTCTGTTCAAAGCCAGCATGGACTCACTTAGCACTGTAATAAAGGCAGATAGACACTTTAACGTGGCGTCATGACAATTAGTACCTTCTCAATAATTTATTTATAGGAATTCTTTGTATCTGGGCCAGAATAAAAAAGGGGAAAAAAAATCTAAAACATATCAGTTTTTATCATTTACATGTTTGATAGTCAATCTAAAAGTAATGCAATCTAAATATGTCTAAATAAACTGTTTTGCAAAAATCTACTATTCAGTTTTGCTTTCTGACACTTGGCTAATATTATAGATCACTACCAAACCCACACATAAAATAAAGATAATGTTTGCTGCCAAACACTTGGGAACAAGGGCATCTCACACTGCAGTGAGACGTCCACAACAACAACCAACACATCGAAAATATTCACTTTATTAACATGAATGACAAACACGTAATACAAAACATGCAAGGATGCAAAATCAGGTACAAATAAGAAATCAAAGATTATACAAAGGCTGACAGTTAGTACAACACAAATGAGACACAGGATGCTAAAGTACACATAACTGCATCCATGGGGAAAAGACTTACTGAATTTCGGCATGGCCTTTTTATCTACAGAGGCCAGCCAGCATATGAGATTATTTCATTAGTGTCACTGATTCAACAGGAACTGGAATTTGAATGGAATGATTGATCGGCTTCTAAATCTAAATATAGATCACAATGATTCAGCAACCAGAGCTTTAAGTTATAAATATATGCCTTTTTCTGAAGTGGCTACTTCTGAAGTTGTGGCTGCGTATGTGTGGAAAAGTTTCCTTGTCAAACCTGCTTGTGAGAAAGTGTTAAGATTTTCTTTATAGCAACACAAATGCCATGATATGAAGTTTTTATGTGTTTAGAAAACATAGGTTTTTATGATTTATGTTAATGAAGAATAACTCATATTATAGGGATCTAATTCGAAATAATTTTTCTTAATTTGTACAGATTTATGATCAAATATTTCAAGTTTTTTTTAGGACATTTGAAAAAAAAAATCCAAAGACAAATTCAAATTACATATGTAATCTTGGATCCAAAAATACTCAACTATGTTGCATAATTTCCCTCATTATAAACATTTACAATCATTAAAGTGCAGCACCTGCATCTGCCAAATTTATATTGCATTTATGTTAAAGTGTAAAATATGTACATTTCTTAGATTTCTTTGATTTTTGAATTTGTGTAACATTATAACAGTGGCATTGTGGATAACATACTGTAAGTGCATCTGACTTTTGAGAATATAGTGCAAAATTTACCTGAAAAAAACAAAAAAACAAAAGGCATGCAAATGACATCACAGATCAAACGTGAATAAAACAGACTGGTGACATACATAAACTCAGGCCAGGAGTGTTATGTATTGTGATTAAGTTATATGAGAAAAAGGAAAGGCATGCATATATCTAATGTAACATTTACCACGACAGAGGAAAATGAAACAAAGAATACCCAACAATAATTATCTGGATCACTTGTAGTTGAGACACAACCAGGTAATGCACAAAGTCAATAAGACCACTCTGTGTTAGCATGCATAACAAGCAAGTCCCCACAGTCGAATTGCTGCAACAGTCTCAGGTTCCATTTACCTTCGCTGTCAGACATGGCGCCTTGTAGGTCATCCATGATGAATGCGATGTCTCTGTCATAGCCTCGTGTCCGAGATTCCTCCCTCATATGTTGTTGTACTTCTGGCAGGGAATGGCTAGACCCAAATTGGTCCCTGGAGTCAGCAGAAATGGGAGGAAGTGGACCAGCAGAAGCTCTAGCCATACCCATAGGCTGCCCCACTGGGCTCAGAGGGCTTTCCTCCTCAGAGTTCTGAGCCACAATGGGGATGCGGCCCCGGCTTTGGCTGATGGGTAAACTGGTGGGCTTTGCTCTGGAGACTCCAGGGGCAAATGCTGCATCCAGGACTTCTCCCTCTGTCTTAAGTCTGAGCGAGGAGCTGGACAGATCTCTTTTGATAGACAAATCTAAGCCATAAACAGAAGATGGGCGGGAAGAAGGCCGAGAGGAGGGACGGGATCGGGTGCCACTTGGATAAGTGCCATCGTCCTGAGCAATGCCCCTGACAGTGGATCCAAGACTAAGAGACTGTCCAAGATTAGGAGAACCAGAGAGATTGGCTCCTAGGGAGGAGCCCAAATATTTTTGCTGCTCAGACAGGTTCTTCCTTAGCCCAAATGTAATTTCGTCCTGAAGTAACCTAGCCCTAGCTGCCAGACTAGAAACAGAGGACGTTCCAGATCCCAAATAGCTACCAAATTCAGGCTCAAGGTCCCTACTTTCCTGAATTGGAGAAAATTTTGTGATGGCCTTAGAGTCTATTAGGGCCTTTTTGTTCTTCATTTGTTTTTGATAAAGCATAGCAGCTGGGAGCTGCTTTGCAGCTTGTTTTTCAAGAGTAAGTCTACCAATGCTATATTTCTCTCCTTTAGGGAAGTGACGAAAACTGCTGTCACTCGAGAGATATTGGGACAGACCCAGGCCTGTTAGGTGCTCCAGTCCCTCAGTCCCCCGTCTGAACTCTTGCTTGATTTGCTGCTTCAGTAGCTTCAGCTCATATGGCTCTTCCATTGTGTCATCTTCTCCTTTTCCATAACGTGATGAGCCTAGAAACTCTGCCACCTAAGACACAAAAGAAATGAAGTTTAGAGGTTTTAAAAATACTGACAACTCTTAGAAACAGATGTTTGTTATTAATGTTACATATATTGCATGCATGCATTGATTTTATATCACATTTCCTGAAACACTACATCTAATGGTTCTAAAAGTGTAACTGTTATTATCAAAACATTTGACTATAAAAAACATAAAAAATTGAAAATTGTGTCAAGTAGGAAATATCATAAGAATACAATATTTACCTCTGCTGTGCGCCTGGCTTCTGCTGCCCTGAGTAGTCTGTCTGTTTTTGATAGCTCCTTATCAGGGATGTTGAATCCAGAACCCAGTCCACTACTGCCAAGCCCTGATGAGCCCTTGGTGAGCTCCCCTATGTCCTCTATAAGCACATAGTTCCTGGCATTGTGGTGGTCAATATCAGCATAGAAGGAATCAGCAGAAATGCTAGACATGGGACTAGATGCCATGCTTCTCTCTTCTAATCCTACCCTCAAGTCTAAGTTGCCATACTTGGTCCCTAAATGCACTCCATAGCCACTTTCTGTAGAGGTCGGCACTATGAGCAAAGGCTGGTTGTGTATCACTTCATAGTTGGTGGTGATTTTAGGCTCTAAATCTGACAGGGTGGTTTGGCGCTGTTTTCCTTGCTGCAAGAGCAGGGCATGTTGGTAGCTGCTAGGCTGACCCTGGGCATGGGAAAGTGAGAGTGTTGGGTAAGGAGACACCTGTTGATGGTATAATGATTGCTGCTGGTACAAATTTTGCTGAGTGTAGTGACTAGTGGTCTGGGTCTGTGGAACATATTGACTATATGGGGAGTAGGGACTAGTTAGTGTGTTGTACTGTGAATCAGCCTCAGTTTGAGGAGGAATGAATTGGTCAAACTCTGACTGAGGAGCAGTTCGTGGTCTCTCCAGGCCATCACCTCTACCATCTCTGATGTTGCCAACCTCACTATCTGACATATAGTCTCTTTCCTCTGCCACCCCTTGAAGATAGGCCCTCTCTCTTTTCTCTCTTTCCTTCAACAAGGCCTCCTTGCGGCGGTTTATGCCCATCTCCAGATACCTAGAGTAGTAGAAATTGTTTTACAATTGAAGTACTAATAGTTCTGTAGACACACTACTAAAAAATGTTTCCAGTTTTGCACACATTTGTACCTTTTTACTATGTTTAAGAGTGGAGATGTCTCATTGAGTGATGTCAAGGCAGTCTTTTAGCCCATAAGCTATTAAGGTAAGAGGGGAATCATGCACATGAACATAAGAGTGATGGCATGAGATGAATGAATGCAATGGTATCTGTTCCATTATTTGCTTACAAAAACAATGGGTATTTTTTAATGTCACATGTACGGTGTATATTTTAGGACATCCTCGGGTCTCAGACAAAAAATCATCAGTTGTCAGTCATCAGACAAAAAAGTAATCAGTCATCAGACAAAAAGGTGTCATCAGTAAAAAAAAGTTGTCAGTCGTAAGAAAAAAGTCATCAGGAAAAAAGTCGTCAGTCATCAGGAAAAAAGTCGTCAGTCATCAAGAAAAAAAGTTGAGAGTCGTAAGAAAAAAAGTTGTCAGTATTGGGAAAAGAGTTGTCAGTCGTTGGAAAAAAGTCGTCAGTCATCAGTAAAAAAAGTTGTCAGTTGTAAGAAAAAAGTCGTCAGTCATAAGAAAAAAGTTGTCAGTCATTAGGAAAAAAGTCACCAGTCATCAGTAAAAAAGTTGTCAGTCATTGGGAAAAAAAGTTGTCAGTCGTCGGAAAAAAGTCATCAGTCGTCAGGGAAAAGTCATCAGTAAAAAAGTGACGACTGACAACTTTTTTGATGACTAATGACTTTTTGTCGGATGACTGACAACTGATGACTTTTTGTCTGAGACCTGAGGATGTCTGAAAATGTACACCGTACACATGATCTGAAATAAATGAGCCTACATCACTCAGCTAATTGTGTTAATGTCAAAGTGCAGCATCTCACCGAAGCTTTGCGTCAATCTCCTTCTCTTCTTCATCTAGCTCAGCTTGTTTTTTGCGAAGTTTAGAAGATTCTCGCTCTACCAAATCAAGTTCCTTATCAATATCTTGCAAAATCTTTGCTCTGGCCATTGTTGTGCTGCGGGCAAGGCGGCGACGAGCTGAGTTGGTGCTGTAGCCTGACCTTCCTGACAGGGAGTCATCCTCAGGAGGGGGGTCTGGCAACGTTCGCTTTATTTTCTTACCAGTACTGGAAGGAGAGCCTCGGCCCTACAACATAAAAACAATATCAGTTTATCAAAAATCAAAACATTAATTGCTATTTTGACTTCACAAGGTATTTTAGACAACTTTAAGAGACTCACGGAATAGCTGTCTGCATAATATCCTCTCATCCTGTCGTCTGTTGAAGGACTAAGAGATTTAGGGTCTGATAGAGACTTCTGCCCAGCCTTTAATATCCGAGGGCCTGAAGAAAATCTGGTAGGATCCGCAGTTAGCATTCTCTGCCCTCCATATGACTTTTCAGGGGATAAGGGAGAAACTGAGGTATAGAGCACTTTAGATTTAGACGGGATGTCTGCTGTCAGTTGTGTGCTGTAGCCAGCATCAACTGGTGAATGTCTTCTGTCTGAGTCTGTCTGACAGCTCAGACTGCCACCTCTGTGAGAGTTTTCTGGAGCTGATATATGCTTAATGATTTCCACTTTTGTGTCCATTTGAACATTGGGTCGTTTGATTGTTCCGGAGTGGTCAGTCTGAACTGATATTTCTGCCACTGTCTGAATGGCAATGCTAGACACCTTGGAGCCATGTCTCCCCTCACTGCTATGCTTTCGAGAGCGTCGTCGAACTTTGGTGGGAGTGTCCCACTCTTCTTGGTCCTCTTCGTCAGTCTGAGAGGGGCTTTCAACATTTTTCCTAAGTTTCTTTTTTCTTCCCATTTGTTGTTTCTCTGCAGAGTCTTCATCATCTGTTTGCAATCCACTGTCATGTATTTTTCTCCCTATATCTTGATCAGCTTGAAGTTTGACTAAATTAAGATGTTCGTGACGTTCTTCCATATGTGCCCCTGTTGATGGAGGAGTAGACTCATCTTTGACAGGCCAGTACTGGCCACTATCCCCTACTCCTGCATATTTAGCTTCTAAAATGTTTCCAGTTGTCCCAGTGCTGCCATAGTGCTCATCTAGCTGCCGCTGGAGTTGAAGTTGGAGTTGTTGGATTTGCTGTAACTGCTCTTTCTGTTGAGCATATGTCTCCTGCTGAGCCACCATGTGGGCATGATGCTCTTCTTCTTGCTGAAGGAGAAGCTGCTGTTTCAGAGCTTGAAGTTCTTCCAGCTCCCTTTGGACCATTATCTGCTCTTGTTCTCTGTAACGCTGGATTTCCTGCCTTTCCCACTCCAGCTCTTCAGCAAGGCATAGTTGCTTGAGCTTTTCTAGCTCTAGAAACTCCCTCTCCATCTGATACTGGGCCATCTTTGTGTTGTCTAGTCCAGGGAATATTGGGGAAGAAGCCAGGGCATCTAAAGAAGCAGCAATTGCTTCCAGGGTCATGTCTGAGTACATATCTGGATAACCAGTTATGATGTCAGCCAAAGCTGTAGGGAGGAGCTCCTTAGAGAGCTCAACTTCAAAAGGTATTAACTGTCCTGGGTCTGTCGTAGGAATGAAGCCATATGAAGGCAGCAAGGACTGGTCCAGGGTTTTTGATGTAGGTGTTAAAGTAGTACTAAAGATGGAGCCTGGTTGAGTGGTAATGGCATATGTGGATGGAACTGGAGCAGCAACTGAGGAATAAACTATTCCATCTGAGGTTCTTAGAGCACTATTTATGCCAAATCCAGCAGCAGGGACATGGGAGTATGGAGCAGTAATCATTGTGGCTCTGGCTGCTTTGCTAGTGTAGTCAAGTGCTTCACCTGCCACAATAAATCCAAATATAAAGATTTTATTAAGAAAATAATACTATTATTCAAGAAGAAAGAAACTGCACATTATAAAGTGAGGGCCATGCAACTTGAATTGTCACGAGTTCCACTGTACATGCATATTTGAAGTTATTTTGGTTAGCAAGATGCAAAACCAAAATACTGAGGAAGCACACGCAGGCACACACATGCATCTGTGTAAAGGAAACAAGCAAAAAAAACAAGAACAAAACTGTTATTTGAGAAAAATGACTCAAACACTATTAAACATAAAGCAACCACATACCCAAATAAAAAAGATAAAAGATAAAATTTGTAAATAAAAGTTTAAAATTAAGGACATGCACATTCAGGTGATTAAATAATATATTATTTGCATACTCACCAGCTGAAAGTTTAGCAGCAGTTAGGTCTATAGCACCATCTGAAGATCCGCTGAGGTAGTCATTTTTGAGATCATACAGAGACAGTCCCGCCTCTGTCAAACTGGTCTCTGACACTGAGGCTTTTATCCCGTTAGTTCCTTTTATACTATACAGTCCAGCACTGTTATATTGATAGTTGTCATCTGTGTATCCAAAATGGTTGTCGGGCTGGGTTGTAACTGGAGGTTGTGTTCTGCAGCTTCCTGTAAATGGTAGCTTATAAATTACATCACAGCAGATACTCCTCCTACCAGCAGTGAGGTCTATTGGAGTTCCATCATCCTCTACAACTGAGGTCACTACTCCTGGGCTTGTGGCAGACAATGTTACCATAGCCCTTACTGGCTTGTAGTTTGACAAGTCCATGGCTCCTGTAGCCTCAAGAGAAACAACAGGACTTAAACTGCTGAGAACGGATGGTGTTGAAGATATTTGCTGTTTTCCTCCAGAGACAAGAGTTTCATAGGAAAGATTAATGGGTATGTCTTGAGCTGAAGGTGCTCCAGCATTTAGTGCAGACTGGGCCTTTACAGGTCTGTATACAATTTGTGCTAGAGGTTCAAATGATTTGCATGTGGTGAGGGGCAAAGGCACTGAAGCAACAGGGCCCTGCAAATCAAGTGGTTTCTCTGCTGGAGTGTTGTTATAAGAAGCAATGGTAGCTGTGCATGTGACTATGGTGATGCTGTCAGTGACAACTGATAATGTTGTTGTTGGAGTTATTTCTGCACTAAGATTCACAATTTTAGGTTGCACTGCAGTGATTTGACGTCCACTAGAGTCACTTGAAAAAGAATGACGGCATGACTCGGGTGGAGTTAGATCCATTCCTTGCTCCGTCATCTTTATGCCAGACTTCATAGTACGCAGATCAATGACATCAACTGGATAGATTATCTTGCCATTCTGTTTGGGCAAAGGCTGGACTTTTGCTATGTCTGGTTGTATAGTGATAGCTACACTTTGCGAAGGGACTTGTGGAAGTCTTTCATGGACAACAGAAACAGTTGTTCTTTGGACTTCAGTTGTGACCACCTGAGTGACCAAGCTGGGCAGACTTTCAGGAGGCTGACCTGAGGTTGAAATTGAAGAAGAATACATGTGACTCATGCTAGAAACCACCTTTTCTGGTCCTCTTATCTCTTGGCTTTCTATAGACTCTTGCTGAATTTTAGTGATAGTGACAGGAGCTACAGACACACCTTGTGGAAGATCTTGTGAAGGGGCCAGTGGAGTTCTCCTTGCGTATGCCTCAGTGGTCATTATTTCCATAGGATGGTCATATTCTGATGAATAAGTTAATATCTGTGGTTGCTGATCTACTGATGGGATAGATTCACTCCTGTAGGGGATTTGTGCTGCATAGCCATTCATGGGAACATCTTTTTCTGCTGCTACTTTTAATATTTGTGCAAATGGTAACTGTTGCTCCAGGGTTATGGATTCTCTTCTAGTAGCAGCAAAGGCTTCGGTTGGAACCACCTGCGGGGATGTTTCATACTCTGGAAAGGTAAATACATCACTTGTGGTGTATGGTGGTTCAGTGGATGACAAAGATGCCATTCTTCTACTGGCCTCTTCTGTTGAGATAACTGGAATTCCAGGCATTGCATGGTGTTGCATTTCTGATGGGAGCATTGAAACAGTTCTTTCATTAGTCTCATTAGTTATTATCTTAGTGGATGTTTCAAGTCCAGACTGCATTGCTGTGACTTCCAGTGGTGGCACTGAATGTGGTATCATTGAGGATGCAATTATTCCATATTGCTGTGGAGGATAAGTAACATCTGGTTGCACTGTAATTCGTTGATCTTCTATCACAAGAGCTGATGGTGTTGCTTCAAAAGTTGTATAAGTTGCCATTTCTGGAACTGTAGGTGTTGAGAACACCTGAGGTCCTTTATATGTTGGTGTAATATCAACTACTTCAGTGAAAGGATGAGATACTGGGGAAACCACAGCTACCTCTGGTATTCTAACCCCACTGTCAGTTGAAATAGTCTTTGTGGGATATTCAACCTTTGTAGGGAGGGGAAGTCCTTGAGGCTCAAGATTTGCCTGTTGTGTAGATAGCTGCTCTGTAACTATGGACACTGCTTCTAAAGCCTCAACAGTTTCTGCTGCTAATGGGAATTGAGAAAGGATGGGAGCATTGTTAAAACCCGTAGGCAACTCCTGGTCTTTTGAGTGAATGATTACTTCAGATATTGTGAGTGATTCTTGATCTGTCATTTCATGGCTCTTTTCTGGAATCAGTGACCTCATCTGAACTGTTCCTGTGACAATAACATGAGAAGGTGATTTCTGTTCTTGCTGTAGCAATTCTCTTTGTAAAGCAGCTTGTTGGTCAAGAACAGTTGTTTGTGCTTTACTTGGTGTAACTTGGACTACCACTTCATCTAAAAGTAATTTAGGCTGTGGTGGTACAGTTACAATTTCTGTCAAAGAGTCTTGTTGCACAAGTGCAATAGTTGTTGGTGCCTGAGGAGCCAGTTCTTCAACTAAACTTGTTGGAAGAATTTTTTCATCTCCTGTGACTATACTAGGATGTTGAGGAACTGATGATGTAAAATGGTCTTTTGCTATTGGTTGGTCTGTAAAAGGCTGAATAAAAATGTTTTGTTCTGCAGGCGTGATGATTTCTGACACTGTTTTAGAAAGTAGCACTGGCTGAATATTTGCTTGTTCCACGTATGACTTCTTGATTGGAGGAGCTACAGTGTGTGCCTTAATGGAAACATCCTGATCTGATGATACTGTAATGACATCAGCAACATGAAGTGGTGGATACACAGTAGAGGGCAAAGAATATTTGCTTGCTTGCACATTGGCAGCCATTACTTCAGAGGTTGTCATTTGCTCCACTGCTACATCTGAGGTTGCAGTAATCAGAGGTGGATGCTTTACAGTAGGAACAGATGCTCTCCTAACTGTGGCTTGTGCTGAGAAAACCTCAGTGGATGTTTTCTGCTCTATTTGTGTTGTCCGTATCCCTGACACTTTTGAAGATGGGATGGACCCTCGCCTCACTGGTGCTTGGACTGTTATAGTCTCAGTTGGAGAGCCAGGCTCTGATGGGAGCGTAATCACCACATAGGTTTGTAAACATTTGGCATATCTGGGAGACAATGGTGACTTTGGAGATGTTGAACCCAATTTAGACTCCACAGGTCGTGTGAGGCTAAGTGACAGAGCATTTGGAGGATCCTTCATCCTAGGCAGTGTTGCTGCCTTAGGTGCCACATGGGGTGGCTTGACATGCTCTCCTGGCTTGTGACTGAAAACTAGTCCAGCTGGAATTGAAACAGGTTTAGGTGGTATGGGTGGTGGAGGCTTGGAGGCTTGACAAAGACCTGACATTGTTAAAGAAACTGATGCAACAGTTGCTGTAGCATTTGTGACTGAAGTGGAAACTGATGTCCTTGGATGGACAGCTGGCTTGGGTAAGGTAGAAGGAAGTGATGGAGAAGAATCTGCAACAGTCATACTAGGCACAACTTTTGCCCCCACTAAAGGCTTTGGTGGAAGAGGTGGACCTGAAAGTACTTGCACAGCTGACACCTTAGGAGATGGTGGGGATATAGCTGCTTTGGATATATCTGACAAAGGAGGTGTAGCTACTTGACTATGTGCATGGGCAGCAATGTTTTCTGCACTTGGTACAATGATGACTACATGTCCTTGTCTGGTTGGCGTCACTACTTGAGGTACAGATGCACTGTCTGAGTGAATACCTTCCATTCTTGGCTGTATGTCCACAACTACAGATTGCATTGGCTGGGTAGCCATTATAGTTCCAATAGCTGATGTAGTTGGTGTATGATCAACTGTCTTTACAACAGGTATGTCTTTGGTAATCTCAGGCAAAGACACGGAAGTAGATCGAGGTGGTGGTGGAGGGGGAATCTTCTTTTTGACAATAGTAGTTGATGCTGGAGCTGACGAAGGTACCTGGTCTGTCTGAGCCTGAACTGGGACTACTACTGGCATCCTCGATGGAACTGCTGATTGTACAGGGACTGAGTGTACAACTTTAGCTTGGGCTTGAGCTGGGGTACTTATGAGGGCTGAAATTGGTTTAGGGGTTTGTGCAGCAATTGGAGCTGTAGTTGAAACCAGATCCGGCATCTGAATTATGACTGGTTCAGGACATGACACCAGTGTGATGGAGGATGAAACATCACTGGCTGAAGCTTGAGAAGTGACAACAATAGGTGTAGCTGTGACTTGGGCAGCAGGCTGAGCTGAGACAAGAACAGGTGCTGGGCTTGGTGGTGAGACTTGTAAAGCAGTTGTAACTTTAATAGGTACTTGAGATGGAGATGAAACTAAGTCTGGCATTTGAACCACAACAGGTAAAGCAGTAGAGATCTCCTGTAGGGGTGGAGTTGGGACTCCAACTGTAGAGATTTCACCTTCACGTTCTTCAGTTGGTTGAATTTTGGATGGATCAGACACCAAATCAGGTATAGTAACTGTAACGGTGGTGGAAGCCAGAGAAGGGATTGAAGTTTCACTTGATTGTACTGATGTAATTGTGACAGGCACTGAGGAGTCTGACAGCACATGGTCTTTAAATGACATTGGAGGTGTGGGTGTGGAAAGTGGAGTGGAATCTGATGAAAGAGGTGTTTGAGGCTGATACGAGGATGAAGATGTTGCATTAGAAGCCAAACTGGAATCTGGAGTAGCTGGTGAAGTTGGGGGTGAAACTGGTGATACGGGGGAAGGTGTAGTGGTTAGTTCTGGGGCCGATATTGGAGTTGGAATAGGTTTTGCTTCTGGAATTTCACAGACAACACTTATCGGCTCCATTTCAAAGGTTTCAGATAATGGTGGGCTTATGGACACATCATCCTTGGTTTCAGAATCATCACTTGGGGTAATGTCAGAGGATATGCCTATAGCGTATTCATCTGCAAGACTGTCCTCTTCTTCCTCACCAGATGAACACTGAGTAATCTTAAGGTCTGGTATAGGGAACAATGCCTTTCTTAGTGAAGGATCTTGAGGAACCATAGGCCTAACAAAGCTTACAGATCCACTGGGTGTAGTTGGAACAACAGTTACCATTGTGCGCTTAGGGGGTTCAGATGGACGTGGAGGGGCTGGACGTTTCTTTTTCTTTGATGGTAGTTCACTTAAAGTCTCCATACCTGGATCAGGCATATCACTTTCTTCAGTGGTATGTGTCTCTTCTGTGGATATGGTTACCACACAGGTTTCAGTCTCTGAAAGAGGCCTATAGTCCAAAGGCTCCAATGAGGAAGATTCCATTGCAGTCTGGGCCTGCTGAAACTCCTGCTCTATGATCATCAGTTCCCTCTTTTTCTGCATCATCTCCTCATAAACCTCCTCTGGGGACCTCAGTTTTTTGTTAAATTGAGATTCAGTATCACTTTGGAGATCTTCTTCTTCTTCTTGAGGTTCACTTAGTTTCATTTCAGGTTCTTCAACTAATGATTCATAAAGATAGTCTTCTATTGACATTCCTCCATAAAGTGGCTCAATATCAGGGGGACTCTCTCCTGGAATAGCTTTAGTTTTCTGAATAATTTCCTCATATGCTTCTTCTGCACTCTTCAATGATTTTGTTATGGTGTCTTTTTCGATAAATTGCTCAGGAAGGGTGTATGGGATGACTGTAGCTGAAGGTTTACGTCCTCTCTGCACAGCCGTCCTAAACTCTAGATCTGACTCCACACTGACAGAGTACTCAAAGCCAGTTGTTCTGCGGCTTTCATCAATTACAGTGACTTGATATAGATCTTCTGTGGAGGATGCATTTCCAGTTGGTGACCGTTCTTCATCGTGTGTCATCTTTTCTTCATCTGAGGAGTTTTCAATGGTGGGTAGAGGCTGGGTTGGCTGTCTGTGCCTACTTTTGCGATGCTGTTTGTCCCCTTTAACTTTCTTGTGATGAGGACTGCTATCACTGTCTTCCTCCAGAGATGAGGCTGATGTTGGTGAAGATCCTGGAGTTATGCTGGATGCCTGAACACTTGATGAACCCTTTGACAAGGATTCTGTGATGCTCTCTACTTCTTCATCAGTGCTTTGTCTTTGCCTCAAAACTGGGAAAGCTTTCTTTACAGTAGTCTTAGGCACTGTTTGTTGAACATTTTGAACAGTTGCAATGTCTCTATTCTCTGTGTCAGATTTTACAGATTGAGATACGGCTGTCACAGAAGCATTATCAAGCGTAGCATCTTTGATATCTCCTGTATCTAACAATTGTTTTTCTTTCTCATCTTCAGATAAAGACATTCTCTTCTCATCGCCCATACCCAAAATCTGCTTGCGGATAAATTCATCATCTTCAACCGAGGAATCTGCACTTTCTGTTTTGATGTCATCACTGCTGGATGAAATAGTGCCAACTTTTAGTATCTTCTTTTGAATTTTAGGGGATGAGGAAGATGTGGGCTCGCTTTCACTGCTCTCATCCATTGCTTGCAAGCTCAGACGCCTCCTCTCTGATATAACTTCCTCCTTTACTGGCATCGTATGATCTATATTTATATCATTTTTGTTTGCGTCACTTGTTTGCCACTCACTCACGTCCTGCAGTACAGGTAAAATCTGTGGTTGATCGTCATCAAGCCCCTCTGTCCTGACATTGGGCTTTTTTGTTATTATAGGGAAAGCCATTGTCTCTTTTACAACTTCCTCTTTAGTTGGAGAAATTTTTCTTTTGTCCATTGATACTTCCTTCCTTTCATCTTGATCCTAAAAATGTGAGAAGAAAAATGTTAGGAAGTTATTGTTACAGCAGCACATCTAAAAAACGGCCCCTTCATAGTTTGCAACAATAACTAAGACCTTAGATTGTAGCTGTAAGATATTTCTTTTCACAATACATATGGATA
This sequence comes from Callopanchax toddi, assembly GCA_006937965.1. Taxonomy (NCBI): domain Eukaryota; kingdom Metazoa; phylum Chordata; class Actinopteri; order Cyprinodontiformes; family Nothobranchiidae; genus Callopanchax; species Callopanchax toddi. Next base: position 27,851 of record SSNR01000430.1, on the reverse strand, counting down.
TAATAAACTTGCATCAGAATAACTGTGATAAAGGCTGGTATATAAATCCCAAGATCCTCTCTTATATACAAATGTATGTCTTAGTTTACATGTTTTGTAGTCATTTCAACATAACCTTAGAAGAATACGTTTTTTTTAATCACATGCACATCGTTTAAGTATAAGACATAAGACGTAACCATTCTTACTTTTCTTATTTTCTCTGTAGATTCTGGTTGTGACTCTTGAGAGGGGATGATGTCAGTTATCTTTTCAGTTGTCTTATCCAGTTCTGTGCTCACTGCTGTTGTGACTGGTTCTCTTTCCAGTGCCAGTTGCTGTTCTTGAGATTTTGGCAGTGGTTTAACTTGCTGCAAAGAACGTTCCTGTTCTGTCAGTTTGGTTTGATCATAAGGTTTAACTTCTGTAATTATACTCTCTGGAACAGGGGGCTCTGGCTTTGTTTCTTTCTCTGGAACAATTTCAGCCACCACCTCTGCAACAGTCGGCGCCACGGGGACATATTTAGCCTCAGATTTTTGAACAGAGGAAGGTGCAGATATGCCTGTTTCACCTTCAACTTCTAGGTCAGGTTTAGACTCCTGTGATTTGGGTAATTCTATCACTTTATCATCCTTTTTAACCATCACATCTTTAGGTTTTTCCATTGCAGTTTTAGGGACTTCAGCATTTGGTAAGTCAGGCATTGGTATTAAAGGTTTTACAGGTTGTTTTTCTGTAGCAGGAGGTGGAATTGTTGCAGTGATGGATATAGGTGTTGTCTCCAGTTCACGTTGCCTAGAAGGCAAGGAACCCGTAGATTCCATTTTGACAGATTCTTCTTTTGCTTTTGCAGTTGGGGTCATTCCTACCACCCCAGTTTGGGCAGGTGCAGGTTCTGGTCTTGTGGCTCCAGTTGTAGGCTCTACTTTTATGGGAGCAGTTTTTGGCTCTGCCACAGTGGTTGCAGGTGTTGCCTGAGTCTCTGGCTTGGCAGCAACATGTGCAGGTTGAAGCATTTTTCCTGAGTCTCCAAGCTGTCCTGACAAAGCTCTTTGAGTCTGGCAGTTCAAACACAGCCATTCCTTCTGTGGTTGAAGAAACAAACATAAAATTAGTAAACACATTACTGTTAAATCATTATTTAATGAATTTCAGAGTTATCTGATGGTATCACACAAATAAAGTCATGTATGTAAATGAAATAGTGTTTGTAAATGTAGCAGCCACAAACATCTACATGTTTTAGTTTTTGTGATTTTATATGATTAATGCTGATTCCAAGATTAGTTTTTTTATCTAAATTTAAATGAGTGTTTGACGTCCCAGACCCATAAGTATCATCTCAGTCAAATTAAACAAAATTAATCCCAAAGTTGTGATTTTTGTTTCTAATCTGTGACATTTCTAATATTTCATTCAGATTGTATAAACTAAAACCACTTTCCTCCTTACCCACCAATCTTAGAACACGTAAACTGGTATAAAATAGCTGTACCATAGAAACCACAACGTTTATCAACAGGGTTTTATCTGACAAGCCAATAAACACTTTACTCATAGTAACTGTCTGGAACATTGCTGTTAAAATAAGTATTCTTTTCTTTGATTTAAATTCAAATTAAATGACCAAGAAATCACAAACAGAAATAATAAAATCTTGCATTTAGAACATAAAATCAGCCAACAATTCAGTGACTTTGTAAATTGGTGTCATAGTGAAAGTCAGTTAGAGAATATTTAATGAAGCCTCACTTCAAAATGGAGATGAATAATCAAGGAATAAGATTTGCACAGAAAGGGAATATTCTTAATAAAACAGTTAACAAGAGCTTGTGGACTTCATCAGTATCTTAACTGAACATGCAGTTCACTTTATAGTTGGTCAAACCAAGGAAAACTTTGTGCTGAAACAAACTACTCTGACATAAAATGTGCCCTCATCAAGGGATCATTTGAAGACAACTGCCTTTAAAGGCATGCTATGCAGTTTTGCTTGTTTTGGCACCCCCTAGTGTCCATTTAAAATCACTGCCATAAAAACGTTAGAACCATTGTTTTTGCTCAGAAACACCTAAATCTAAATGTTGAAATGTCTCCTCAGCCTTCATTACTTTCTACTAGAGCGGTTCATCACTCATTCAAAGAAATCAGCTGTGTTCAAGCAGGGAGAGATTGAAAAAAGCAGGAATCATGAGCTAAAAACATTCTGGCGCTAGCATTACAGCTAGCCCTCACAAGATACGTGATTTTGTGAGACTTCCGGGTCACCGGAGACTCAGAAGTTGCAAATGTGGTATTCTGAATCCAAGCAGCAGATAGAGCTGAGTGACTTTGAAAAAGTCTATGAAAAAGTTACATAGTATGCCTTTAAACATGTAGTTATTTATTACAAGACTTTGTAAACATTAATAATGAGCTGAACAGTAAAAAAATAAACATAAATTACAACACAGCCTTTATATTTTGCTATGACTTTTTTTTTTTAGGAAGGTTAAGAAAAGAAAAATTATTACAAAACTACAGACAGAAAAGTATTTTTTTCATGCTAATGAGTTTGTGTACAAGGTTAAAATGTTATCACAAAATGAAAAAAAAAAACTTTTCTGTAAAGGAAGAAACGTACAAAAAATTACAAATGAAGGAAGTAAGGAAAACAAATATATGAGATGATTAAAATAACTTTTAAATTACTAATAATGGATGCCTGTTATGGGTTTGGGGAACTTGATAAGTTTTCAAACCAAGTCTGAACTGTTAAAATATAATAACAAATTTTTTCTACTTAAAAAATTCAATTAAATCAAAACGCAGCATTGTGTTATGTTTTAAATGGCTTTTAATAAATGCTGTCTAGCCATGATTACCAAATGGTATCCACTACTGGAGCTATCCTTCACTTAGTGAAGAGCAAAATTAAGTTTACAACACAGTTTTGCTGAGTAATATCATTGCAGTCAAAATAATAAAAAATCACTCATCAACCCACATAATGAAACCCAAAAAACCAACACATTCAACTATAATATGCATCATAAATCTAATTTTCATTAAAGCCTTCTGCTGTTATAATAACAACATTCCCACTGGTACAGCTAAACACCCATATACCACCTAGTAAAATAAAATGCTTACCTTGCAGAAGAGCTAATCACATTTCTAATAAATATTTTTCATGCAGAGCCCTGTGGACATTTCCTGTCCAATCTATGTGCCATTAACAGACAGTTGAAGAAGAGGAGAAGGCAAAGGCTTTCAACAGATAAAGCAGCATGTCAGTACTAGCAACCCAGCAGACCAAATCACAGCAATGCGCTTGTCTGCAGAGCCAGCAAGAGCTGTTCTGTATCAGAACAGAGGGGGAGATTACAATCCACACAAACCCTGTTAAACACAATGAACTTTTAATTCCTTTATCACAGAGATAAACGATTGAAACTTAAATCAATTTATCACCGTGTGACTGTGACAACAGCTACAAGTGCACCTCAGTGTTCATGCACTTTATTATTGGGTATATGAATGTGTGTCTTAACACACACTTTGAGATTAGCACTGGTGCAGTGACAGAAATGAATAACAGAGACATTAAAATATAGAGTGGAGTAAATCTGCCCTTACTGACAAACTATCCTGGGCATTTTAGTCTGTTTTTTAAACAAAGTTTACATTTTCATAGTGATTTCATTCACTATTAAACAGATATTTGAACAAATGTTGTCTTTTGTATGACTGAATAAAAAAACATTTAAAAAATGTAGCTGCAGGGCTGTTTGGATAGAAAAATAAGCTTTATTGACATTTCTTCAATTGATGCAGCAGAATTGTAGAGTAAAGGTTAGATCATCATCAGATGCCAGGGCAAACTTCTCTTTCCACAGATACAGCTCAAAAAAGACAGTGTCCTTGTGTGTAAAAAATGAGGCAAAAACTGTAAAGTACTACAAAAATTACCAGCAATATATAGCTATGTTTAACATTTTGATAGCTACAATTTGTCATATACATAGATAGCACCTCAAAACAATCAGATTGACAGGCAAATTTTTAGTCACTTTTTATCACATTTATTTAGGAAATTAAAAGATCATGTCTAAAAGTTGAATCTTAGAAAACTCAAATGGTGCATCTAAATATTTACAATCAGATCTAAATACATACAAATCTAAATGTAGCAAAAAATATATAAATGTGTCAATCTCAAACTAAATATTTTGATAACCTGAAGATCAGACTGCTGTAAAAAGGAGCTTATCAACCAAAATCATAACTGTGTACAAAAAAATAATAATAATTTTTATTAGTTAAAATATGGATTACTTCCTGTCTGGGTTATCACTGCACACTGATAAATGATCAGTGGTTAAACCGCCTCACAAAGTATTAACATCAAAGTGACTCTGAGACAGGAGATGTCTAAATCCAACTTTTATTTTGGTAAGCCACTTCTGTTTTACGGCAGTCTGAATATGAACATGACCTAAATGTTTAGTCTACAATTGTCACATTAATGTTAAGAATTCAACATTTGGGTAAAACTATATATTTAGACTCAATTACGGTAATCTGAATATTTAATTTTTAAAAAGTATTGCACTCTTACTATTTTAAAACAAACATATTGTGCCACTTTTAATTGTCTTAAGGGATCTTCTTCTTTATATCTTTTTACATAAAATCTGTTCAAATCAACAAGCTAAACCATCACATCTTTTTTATATTTCTGCCATGACAGCCATAAGTTATTTTCATTTTTAATTATAAAGTCGTTGATAAAAACAAAAATACAGTTTGACTGACAGATAAATTAAAAGTTGCATCCAGACTGATTGAAACTGAGGTGCTCTTGTAGCTGCAGCCACTTCTGGTTCAGTCTATGATTGTTTGTTTGAGCAGTAACATCATCAGCACAAATTATGATAACTATATGTAATAAATATATAATTAACAACAACAAACTAGAATATAGCAAAATCCTGACCCTGATCTTTAACATGCTCGCCTGTTGAGAATCTAATCAGAGAAACAATAACATCAGTTGAGATTAATGTCAAACTTCTTGAAGATCACATCTCTCTTTGTGTAGAATAAGTTGACATTAATAACTCCTAGCAGCTACCACTCCTTTGCAGATTAAAACATTGCATTATAATCCTTATAACTGCACAAGTGCCCTTTTAGGTCTCATAGGTCTGTGCATGCTGGCTTTAACATCTGTTTTTTTAGAAAATCCACACATCCCTTCTTCTTCTTGTTCTCCATCTCTGCTACTCTCACACCCACAGGATTTAATTACAGCTAACAAGAAGCATGCTCAGGTTGCCTATGTATGCCAACCAGCAAAGTCATGTCCCAATAATGGCCATTCAGAATACAAACCAGTCATTTTAAACTCCAGCTATCACCGCGTGTCATTTTTTTTGCTGCAGAAGCAGCATTGAGGCCTTATCAGAGGCAGACCGTGTGCACCAACACCATCTTTATAGCACTGTGTGAATGAACTAGCTGTGATTTCAAATGAAAATATACATTTTTAAAAGCATGAATTATTTATTAGATTAAATCCTCAGCTGTCAAATGTTATCTTTGACAATAGTGAAGGAAAAGTGAATAATTCATTTTAGGCGTGCCTTTGAATGCAAATTGAGATCAGTGTATATCTGTATTAACACTCAATGTAGATATACATCCATTTAATATATCTATCATTAATGCTCCCACAGTCCAATGCACAATGACATTGACTCATTTATTTTACTGCTGCCGAGTATAACTAGAATTAACACAATAAATAAAATAAAAAACAAGCATAATGACTGGAGTAACAAAAACCAGGTGGGCAGCTGGGTCACATGACCTTTGCAAGCTCTTGTGGAGTAATTCACATCTGCAGTGGTCAAGACTGAGAAATACATAGCCAAGGAAGAAAACTGACCAATCTATGATTGGATTAGATGTAGCTCAAAAGCTAACTAATACATATGTGGAGTGAAGGCTCCAGTTGACGAGATGAACAAGTCCTTCATTAGGGAAGACAGGATGCACTATGGGAAGAATATAAGCTACTGAAGGCAGGAGGAGTTTTTGTGCAGCGTTCTAGTGATGCATTATTGACCTAAAGACTTAGAGAATCTGCTGTCGACAGGCTGTTTTGCTGAAAAACAATACTCTATTTAATGTATACACTAATCAGCTATTATAAGGTTGCATTTGATTCCTCGGTTGCACTAATTATATGACTAAATTCTACTATAATCACAAGCAACTTCTAGACAAAATGAGGTACTGATAATAAAAAATCTAGCAATAAACTGTTATTGATGAGATATCACGTGTACGGTCTCCTACACTAGTCATCATGTATGAAGCTCGTTTCACCTGAAAAACTCAACAAAAAGAAAATGTTTGTTAGTGATGAACACAACCACAGCTACTATTACCACTACTGCATACAATACTACTACTACTACTACTACTAATAATAATAATACTAATAATGATAATAGAACACCCTTTTAGGACCACTGACTGCATCACATTGACTCGGTTTCAGAGCCATGCTTCACACCATTTGGTTCTTGGAAAGTTACCATCCTGCTTTTGTCTAATTAAATCTGCTTTATGAGCAAAGCGCAGCAGTTCCATGCAGAGAGCTGTGGGAGAGGCTGCTCTGCACGATTAGCCTTTAAGCTGGATTACTAGACCATCACAATGACAGCAGTCAGGAAATTAGCTTCTGACACACAGGTGTTTGGCCTACTCAACTGTAAATATAGAGAAAAGTAGAAATGTTGAAATGCCTCCTTTAAAGCACATTTACAGGGATTTATTGTTGACTTTGACTTTTTTGAGCATATGATTATATTTTATTCATATTACAGAAGCATGCTCGTTGATATTCATGTGTGGACGCCATCATTTTTCATTCTCTGCTCTGTGCTGCTCCTGCTGTTGTTACTGGAGCTTGTGAAGTTCTTATTGATTTTCTGGCAGTTGCCTTTGGCTGAAGCTAAGGTTGCTAATATACTTGGCTTTCAGCAGCCCCCACAGGGATTGGCTCTTCATATATTAAGCCCTTTGAAAACAAAGAATGCAACCTACTGATCTGTAATAAGCAGAGTGCCTCATTTTACACAGAAGCAAATGCATCCCATGTGCCGATCTGTCAACTGGTGCAAACGTCGTACTACTTCTGTTACTATAACAACATGAATTATTGTTGGAGAGACACCGCAACTTGAGGAATGAATATGAAAACACATGCAAAAAAAGGTGGAAACATTTCAAAATATCCTGAATGAACATCCTGAATTGATGTAAAACAAGAATGTGTTTAGTCGTTTCTCAGATATTTTTAAACCTCTCACTTCATGCTCCAGGTGACGTCTGCTGGCTATTTTTAGGAAAATTGTTTGTTCTTCTCTGTTATAACTGAAAATTAAGTGTTTCTCATTTCCCAGTGTTAAAATAGATGAGCCTTCTCATGTTTAGCAGAAAAGCACCCAAGTATCAGTACTTCTTCTTAGACGTGTGCAGCTTCCTCTTTGTTCAGGACAGATTGTGCATTGTGCCCAGTTATGCCATGTTGTATGTATTCTTTTGCACAGAACGGAAGAGTTTAATATATCTTAAGAAACTTGACGGCTGTGGTTGGGTTTGAATACTTTGTCCAGTTGATTGAAGGAATCTGTTGTCCACATTTCGCAATGGAATTCAAACAGAAAAGCCTCTCTTGTCTGTGTGATGGGAGTTAAGGGACAGAACATTTAACCTTGAGCTCAACATTTACAGCAGAACAATCCAAACTATGGCTATAATTTAGACGAGCCATTTCCAGGAAGTTTGATTGACCAGAATAACAAAAAATGAGAATATGAGCTAGCATTAGCCTCACTCTCAGCTAACTCTTCCACATTAAAAACACAGAGAGCATCTTCTAATCTACTGTAGTACCTATCCTGCACCTCCCTTCCCCTACTGCTCTCTCTTTGTGCACTTCCCTCTATGCTTGTATTCTTTTCCTATACCATCACCCCTGCAACCCTCTGGCAGAGCCTGGTTAGTTTTCATCCCTCCAAGTAATTTATTGTTAGCCTTTGTTACATTCTCATTTGTAAGTTGCTTTGGATAAAAGCATCTACCAAATACATAAACACAAAACCTGAGCCAGTTTACAGTGTTGCTGCTAAAAGCTGAACAACTTCAATTTCAGGTGAATAAATGAAGTCAAGAGAGAAAAGACTCAAGTGTCCTGAACATCGTCATCATCAAATAGGACACAAATATTATATACAATTATATTTTACATTATTATTTATGTAATAAATATAATATATAGTCTGAATTTGAAGTTCATATGTGAAGAACTTTTATTACTTACAACTTTCTTTCCTCTCATTTATTTGTGTGAGGAACTTTAATTTGCAATAAGCCTAATATATTTTTGATTTATTGATTTTGCATGGAGCTTTTAAAGCATGTTAATAAAGAAATGAATGTTCTGTTAAACTGAAAAATGTATTTGCCATATATATTTGTAAAGAATATTCATGAACATTGGTATATTTATAATTCGTCAAATGTTATTAATATACCATTTAATTAAAAAAAAACATTTTAGGTGGAAAAAATGTGGTTCAATCATAAGACTTTGAATTCAGAAAAATAAAAACGGGGGGAACTTTTTTAATTTGCAGAAACTTAAGACATTTAGCACATTTAAGTGACTTGTTGTTTTGTAAATCTTTGCAATGAATCTGGAGGTAAACTACAACTCAAAAGCAAAAAAGTAAGACACACACAACCATTTTCAACCCTAAATATCTGAAAAACATAGTCAGATGTGAAGAATTATCATTCATAGTCTGTCACACAGAGGTTTAGCTGGTAAATCCTGACACACGTGTGCCCTACTTATCAGACACCAGTCTTTCCCAGGCTTTTAATGGCATCATCTGATGCAGAACAGCCAAAGAAGAAAAAAAAAGACAGGACTTTTATTCTAGCACTAGATTTGCCCCAAAGCAGACACTTCCTCTTTCAAACCTTCCAAGTGCCTTTTATGTTCCAATAAAAGCATCATTTCTGTGTTCGTGCTGAAAAAGCCACATGCATTCATGGTAGAGGACTAACAAGCAGGAAGACAACAGTAAATATGACAGCTCGTCTGATCCAGTTGTGTTGTGGTCAGGCTATTTTTATTTTGTATATGTCATACACACAACATCAATTCTGCTTATCCCCTCCCCCATTCAACCTCTATTCTTAGGCTTCTTCTCTAGTGTGAATTAAAAAAGTGAGAAGTATCAATTACATAAGAGGCACTTCTCATCTCAGTATTGTTTCTCTATGTGTAATTCAGACTGAGCGTGTAGTAGGCTAATCCATGTTTTGGGAAAAGGAAGTAAAAGATAAATAAAACCAAGCTTCATTAAAGAGATGGATTTGGTCGTTTAGTATCTCAGAGAACATTCCTGGTCTCAAAACGTTATCTGTCAGCAACACCGGTCATACTGTGATTAAAAACATGAGCGGTACCATGCTTCTATTAATCCTGTATGGCCTGATAAATCAAGATACAGAACAAAAAGACCTTTATATGAAGAGAACAGTGGTATTGCATCTAATGAAGAGGCAAGAAAACACAGCATGTCATCAACCATGACCCGTATTGTTGCTAAACCAGGTGTATCATTACCGCCCACTTACAGCCGAATTACAAGGAGCCAGTGATCTCTGACAGAGCAGATGTCCATCTAAAAAGAAACGCGAGGGTCAGCTGTAATGCACAGTGTTGTGATGAACCTAATCCTTTTCACCTCGACTTATTGGCATATCACAGGGATTTGTAATCTCAAATCTCTCACAGGGTTTGGAGTTTCCCCCTGTCCCTGGCTGCCCATGAGAGCGAATCCCATCTCACTAATGCTGTTGCACAATCCTCAATCATCGCTTTAATGCATTTTCAGTGCCGCCTGTCTGCCGAGCGCTTACGTAAGGAATCTGAACTGTCCAGCAGAAAGACAGAGAGCCATGACAGTCAGCCATCATGCAGCATGTCATTTGGCACGTTTTGATGGAATCTTTTATCATTTCTAAGATTAATGTGGATTACTATCAGACCTTTTGTTTTTTCAGTTATACTTTTCAAATAGTAATAATCATTCATACACTAATCCATAGTAATACTGTCTTCCAAGTCGTCCAGATCTTTGCTTCACTATAAATTGGTCCTCTCCATAAATATAGCACTCATTTCATGCCAATAACACACTAATGAGTAGATCAGTTACAGCATGAGGCTTCAATGTTTTCTTTCCAAGGACACTGCCATGTGAAGAGGCTGAAAATCAAACAGCTAATCTTCGGACTGGAAAATGGCCACTCTAAGACTTAGAAAAGGACCAGCCTCCAACCATGCAGCAGGACTTACACTGTTTAAAACTGACTGGAGATGATAAAACAAAAGTCACTTTGAAATCCAAATGTTTATTATCTTTTGTCTGAGCTCTGGTGTCAAACACTACGCCGTCCAAATATGAACATAAAGCATGAGTGATGCATAATACAATGTAAAATTGGGAGATTTTTATGCTCTGCAGGCTGCTGAAAATGTGTTTTTTAATAAGGCGCCTTTTGATTTTTATTCAAAAGTGTTCTTATGTATGATTGGCTGACTGTAGCAGAACTGATTGCTGGAGACTAATCTTGTGACAGTAATGCAAGTGATTGAATGCTGTACAATAAAAAGACAACTTAATGGGCATGCAAAACCTGACATGTATAAATGATGTTTATGGCACTTACCGCTGCTGTGTGGGGCGTGGGGTTAAATCCACAGAGATTGCAGACGATGCTTTTGCATTCAGTGCAGGTGTTGTAATTAGGAGCGTCCTTTGAGTCCACGTTGAGTTCCACCTTACAAAGTGGACAGGTGGAAACAACAGCCTTAGAAGCAACGCTGATCATTGATTTCTGGATTTCTGATGGAGCTTTATCTTCTTTCTCTGTTGGAGCAGGCTTGGCTTGTTGAGGTGTTTCTGATTTCTGTGTAGTAGGCGGCTTGACATCCTTTCTAGGACTTATTTTAGGAGAAACTGGAGGAGTAGCTTTGGGAGAACTAGACACAGTAGTGGACATCTTCCTTGGAGTTGGAGGTGTACTTTTAGGTTCTTCCTGAACAGCTGAAGTAATCAATGTAGATGCTGAACTAAGAAAAGATGAACCAAAGCCAAACATCTTCCCAGTGACTGATTCAGCAGGTTTAGCAGCCGTCGTTTGTGTTTTAGGAGCACCAAACCCAAAGAAGCCTCCAGTATCCTGTTTAGTGGGCTGAACTGGTGACACAGATCTGGCAGGTTGAGTTTTTGCAGGCTGTGGTGGTAATTTAGCAGCTTCTTGTTTTGTAATACCCGGCTTCACTTCTGGTGTTGTACTTTGAGAAACCGGCATTTTTTGCAGCTTTTCAGGTGGTTGCTTCTGGTCTGTCACTGTTGTAGCTTGTCCCTTTTCAGCTGCTGAGACAACTTGTGGCTTTTGCACATGATCTTGTTGAGGTTTTGCCTTCATTTCAACTGCAGGTGAAGCAGGGACCTCAGCTTTCAGAGCTTCCTTTTTGCTTGGGGCTGCTTGGAGGACATCTTTACGTGGGTCTTTGTCTTGTGTAGGCTTTTCCTTCTGTTCTACAGGAGGTTGAGGGACCTTGCTTGGTGAGGGCTGTAGTTTTACAGCAGGAAGCCCAGCAGACTCTGATGCTCCCAGGGCTCTTTGCATCTGGCAGGTTAGACAAAGCCACTCTTTAACCTGAAATGAGGTCATCAAAATAAATCATTACAGGGGAAACATACATACAACGCAGTGTTTTAACAAAAAACATAAAGTAGGCAATCTTTATCAGAGGAAACAAAACATTTTTGTTGCTGCCAATGTGAGAATTTGGAGGAAAATCATCAAAATGTCACATTTATTCACAAATAACTGTAAGTGAATAGGGATGCATATATTAATTGTCCCTATTTTATTATTGCTTTTAAAAAGTTGCATGTTCTGACCAGGATAATAAACACATCTGTGCATTTCTAATTTGAAAACATTTCCCAGAAAAGAATTCAAATCAAAACAAAAAAAACTCGTATTTACCTCTGATATGGTTGGCATTGCATCAAACCCACACTGGATGCAGACAGTATTCTTGCATTCTGTGCAAGTCTTGTAGTTGGGGGGATCTTTTGTGCCAATGCTGAGTTTGATCTTACAGAGTGGACATGCCGACTGATCTGCTTTTGAAGAATCTTTGGTGTCTGCAGGTCTTTTTGGAAGCTCTGAATGGGTTTTACTCACTTTGGATTGTTCTGCTGAAGAAATCTTATCCTGCTGTTGTTTCTCTGGTTTCTTTTCTTCTGGTATCTGCTCAGGAGGTACTTTGGTGACCTTTGCAGGTACTGTTTTAGGAGAAGCTGGTGGTGTAGTTTTAGGAGTGACTTTGTCTGTAGACATCTTACGTGGGGCTGGTGGTGTAGATTTAGGACTAACTTTCTCTGCAGCTGACATCTTACGTGGGGTGGGAGGTGTAGTTCTGTTTTCATCCTGCACCGCTGAAGATATCAAGGTGGATGCAGAGCTTAAGAAAGATGAACCAAAGCCAAACATCTTCCCTGTCACAGACTCAGCCGATTTTGCAGCAGTAGGTGGCGTTTTAGGGCGGCCAAAACCAAAGAATCCTCCTGACTCTTCTTTGGCAGGCTGAGCAGGCGGTGGAACAGATTTAGCTGGCACGGTTCCAGTTTTTGGAGGCTGCTGTGGAGGTGGCTTTCCATCCTTTTGATCAGGTGAAGGAGCAACAGCTTTGGGAAGCTTTTGTAATGGTGGCTCTGCTGCCTCTGAAGCTGATGGAACAGCAGGCTTAGGAGGACTTGGGCCTATTTTAGTCTGTTGTGGTGCTTCAGGTTTCTCTTTAGTCATCTCTAATGATGGCTTTTGTGTATCTGAGGAAATGTCTGTCTTCGTAACAGTGGCTGAAACTGTTTTGTCAGGCAGTGAAGCGGCTGTAGGTGTAACTTCCTTTGACGGTACACCTACAGAGGTTTCCGTTTTTTGGGATGGAATAAGCTCATTACTAGGTGTACCTGGCTTCATGCTGTCCTGCTTAGAATCTGTAACTGAAGTTTCTTTCTTCTCTATATTGGCAGGGACCTCTTTGCTTGGTGAAGCCTGTAGTTTGATCATTGGTAGGCCTGGAGGCTCAGAAGCACCAAGCGCCCTCTGCATCTGACAGTTGAGACACAGCCACTCCTTCACCTGAAAATCACAAAACAACACTAAAGTCATCTGTATTTTGGAGCATAAATACATTATTTTACAGACACAAGAAAAAATCCAACATTAAAACTCCTGTCATTTAATTACCTTAGTGACATTAGGAATTGGACTAAATCCACACTTGTTACAGACCATGGCTTTACAGTCAGTGCAGGTGTTGAAGTTAGGAGGATTTTTGGAGTCGACGTTAAGCTCCGCCTTACAGAGTGGACAAGTAGATTGACCCGTTTTAGTTGCATCTTGAGAAACCTCTGGTTTTGTTACCTCTTGTGGACCCTTATCAACTTTATTTTCTCCTGCTGGAGGAGCTTTAGGTTCTGCAGGCTGGTCTGGTATTTTCTCCAGCTGAACTTTCTGCATGTCACTCTGTTCAGCCTCTATTACTGAAGTCTTCCTTTGAGTAATTTGAGGGCTGGACTTTGGAGAAACAGGTGTTTCTGATGCCTTCTCGGAATCTTTAGGGGTGGATTTTACAAGCTGATCTGCGGATTTCTTAATATCTTCAACTTTTTCCTCTTTCTTTTCAGTAGACACTTTAGATGGGTCAATAATTTCAGTTTTCTTCTGAGCTACAATTGCTGTAGTTGTCACTGGAGGAGCTTGAGCAGGCACTGTTTTTTCAAGGTTTGAAACAACAGGCTCTGTCTCTTTGCTTTGAGTTGTTGAAACATCCTTAGCAGGTGGCACACTGGGCTTCTCTTCTTTGATTGGGCCTGAAACACCAGCTGTAGCTTCTTTTGCAGGAGCTGATGTTTTTAGAATATCCACTTTCTTTTCGGGTGCACCAGGTGTTGGACTGTCCTTCAGAGTTGTGTCCATAACTACAGCTTTTTCTGTGGATATAACATCTTTCTTTTGATTGGCACTGGCCTCCTTAGGGACTAAGGCAGGTGAGGGCACTTTGCTGGGCGATGCCTTGGGTTTTATGATTGAAGACTGTGCTGATTCGGCTGCTGAGAGGGCTCTTTGCATCTGACATGTCAGACATAACCACTCCTTCATCTGTTGAGAAAATTATTGTATTTAATAAACACTGAAGGAATTTTAAATTGAGCACAGCACATTATGCCCTTGCATTTTTCAATTAATGTGTCAATATCACATTTAATATGATGTATAAATTAAAATAGTCTAATATATTGAGTGAACCTTGCTTACCTCTGCTTGATTTGGCATCGGGTTGAATCCACACTGGTTACACACTGTGTTCTTGCATTCAGTACAGGTACTGTAGTTTGGCAGATCCTTGGACCCCACATTAAGTTCAGCTTTACACAGTGGACAAGAGGACTGTCCTGGTTTTACAGCAGCTTGGGACGAATCTTTAGCTTCTGGAGGCCTTGATGGAGTTTTGTCAACTTTGGCCTGTCCCACATCAGGTGTCTTGATCTGATCAAGTTCTGGCTTCTTCTTCTCTTGTGCAGCAGAGGATTTGAGCTCTCTTGCAGGAGACAACTTTGGAGAAACTGGTAGAGTGGTCTTGGGCTGGTCCTGTACAGCTGAGGTAATCAAATTAGATGCAGAGCTGAAAATGGAGGAGCCAAACCCAAACATTTTCCCACCCACAGACTCTGCTGGTTTGTTTACATCAGGCTGAGTTTTAGAGCCACCTAATCCAAAGAAGCCTCCTGAATCTTTCTGTGGCACTGCAGTAGCATTACTCAGCTTCCGTTCAGTCGGCCTTGACTGGCCTGGTGATCTTTTAGGATCTGATGTTTTCTGTGGTTCTTGGGGTTGTTTCTTAGTATGTACTGGGCTGGCCTGTTTCTGCACCACTGGCTTGGTGGCAGTCTCAGGTGTGTCTGGCTGTGCTGTTGCAGACAGTTTCCTCTGAGGTGACTGCGATGCTTTCTTTTGAAGCTCAGGTGTGCTAGTGATGTCTGTCTTTTGTGGTTTTCCAGGTGTCTGAGATTTGACAGAAGCTGCTGAGGGGGGCTCAGTCACTTCAAGCGCCCGCTGCATCTGGCAGTTGAGACACAACCACTCCTTGACCTAAAAACAAAACAAAAAATCATTAAACACTCATATATTGAAACCTCTACAGTTATGCATCAATCTTTAAAAGATTGTAACTTTTTCTGTTGTCTTACCACAGTGTTATTTGGCATGGGGTTAAATCCACACTGGTTACACACAGTGTTCTTGCACTGAGTGCAGGTACTGTAGTTGGGTGGATCCTTGGAGCCCACGTTGAGTTTGATCTTACACAGTGGACAAGCGGATTGATCTGTTTTGACACTTGCTTGAGGACTTGCTTCAGGCTTTGCAGGCTCTGATAATGTTTTTTCCACTTTGGCTCGTACTGACGGAGGTGTCTTTGTCTGCATGGATGGCTTCTGTGGCTCATGCTTCTGTGAAGAAGGGGACTTGATTTCTTCTGGTTTAGTCTTTACAGGTGGTTGACCCTCTGCTCGTTGTGGCTGATCTGGTTTCTTCTCTTCTACTTTCTGGACAGCGGGGGGTTTGGATTCCTTGGCAGGAGACATCTTTGGAGAAGCTGGTGGGGTTGTAGCCAGCTGATCTCGAACAGCTGAGGTTATTAAAGAAGAGGCAGAGCTAAAGATGGAAGAACCGAATCCTAACATCTTCCCGCTGGATGACTCTGCAGCCTTTGCTCCTTCAGGTTGAGGTTTAGAATCACCAAAGCCAAAGAAGCCTCCAGACTCTGACTGTTTGGCTGAAGCATTGCTTTGCTTGCGTTCAGGTTGACTTGCTGGATCTGGTTTCTTTGGAGTTGTTTTGAGTTTTTCTTCTGGTGTATCAACATCCGCTTTGCTTGACGGTGTTGTTGTTTTCTGTGGAGAGACTGGTTTGGAGGTGTCCTTCATTTGTTCCACAGAGTCTTGGCTGTCCTTCTTTTCAGGTGCAGTTAGTCTGGACTGAGCCTTTGGCTGAACTGCAGCAGATGGAGGTAATTTACTAGGTGATGTTTGGGACTTCAAAGTGGGAGGCTCAGAGGTTGCAGTTGCCCTTTTCATCTGACAAGTAAGACAAAGCCACTCTTTTACCTGAAACACAACAAAAAACAGGTTGTGTGTTAACTCAGGATTACGATTTCAAGAAATTAGGAAGAATTTAAGGAAAAAACACAAAACTCCACCACAAGTCAGTTGTTTGATTAGGAGTTCATAAAGTAAGGAAAAATGGGTTTAATCAAAATTCCTTCTGTGCTTACCTCTCCAAAAGGCATGGGGCTAAATCCACATTGGTTACAAACTGTGGCCTTGCACTCCGTACAGGAGTTATAGTTTGGAGGGTGCTTTGAGCCGATGTTCATCTCAACCTTACAGAGAGGACAGCTGGTCTGACCTGCACCAGTTTGCGAGAGCTGTGGGGAAGCTGTGTCCTCTTCGCTTTGGTGGGACTCATCAAACTTCTTCTCCAGCTCTGGTTTCTGGGGAATAAGTTTCTTCTCTCTTGCTGGTGACATTTTTGGAGAAATGGCAGGTGAACTTTTTGGAGAAATCTTGGACACAGCAGACATCTTTGGAGAGGTTGGTGCAGACATCTTACGAGAACTTGGAGGTGTAAGCTGTGATTCACCTGAGATCAAACTGGACGCTGAGCTGAAAATGGAGGAACCAAATCCAAACATTTTTCCACCCAGAGATTCAGTTGATTTTGAAACATCTGGCCCTGTTTTAGGACCACTGGGGGTTTTTCCTGACTCAGTTTGGGCATCTGGCATAACCTTCTTGTGTTGCTGTTTTGCCACGTCAGCCTGTTTCTGAGGACCCGCCCCCTCTTGGATATTCGCAGTAGTTTTTTGACCATCAGCTGGGATGGGTTGTGTTTCATCTAGTCCTTTTGCAGCCTTAGTTGCATGTGGCACTGCTGCACGCTGGATCATCTGAGGAGAACCAGGTGTGGAGCTCACCTTCTTTTGAAGTAAATCAGGTACTGCAGCTTCCACCTTTGCATCAGATTTGAATAATTCCTTCTTTTGAGTTTCTTCCTGATCAGGAGCATTTATTTTCTTATGTGCGGCAGATGGGAATGCTTTGTTAGCTCCGCTTTGAGGTTTCATAGAAGGTCCTGTGACTTCAGACGCACTAAGAGCTCTTTGCATCTGACAGTTCAGACATAACCATTCTTTAGCCTGCAGAAAGAAAACACAAGTTATTTACATCACATGTATTCAATTAATGTAATCGCATTCAATATGTTGCAGAGCTCACAATACATATTTGTTCATAGGTTTTGCAAAAAAAATATAGAAAAAACAGCAAAACTTTTTTAGGAACACTATTTCTTGTCAGTAAAATATTATAGAATGTCTTTAATTACCTCTGACATGTTTGGCATTGGATTAAATCCACACTGGTTACAGACAGTGTGCTTGCATTCTGTGCATTTGTTATAGTTGGGAGGATCCTTGGAACCAACATTGAGTTCTGTCTTACAAAGTGGACAGGTAGCTTGACCTGCCTTGGGAACCCCTGGAGCCACTTCGCTCTTCAGAGGCCCTTTTTCTAGTTTGGCTTGTAGCACTGGAGAGGCCTTAGACTGTTGAATCTGCTCTGGTTTCTTGTCCTGCTCATGTTTCTGAACTGGAGGGGATTTGGTTGCCTTTGTCACTTTAGGAGAAACTGGCGGTGTCGTTTTTGAGTCATCTTGGACAGCTGAGGTCATCAAAGTAGATGCAGAACTGAAAATGGAAGAGCCAAAGCCAAACATTTTCCCACCAATTGATTCAGCAGCTTTTGCTGCTTCAGGCTGAGGTTTGGGACCACTAGATTTTAACATCCTTCCAGCTTCTTCTTTCGTTGGTGGTATATTACTCTTCTGTGGTCCAGTTTGATTTGTGTGGTCTGATGGTTTCTGAGGGCCTTGCTGAGGAACTTTCTGACCATCACCTGGAATGATATGTTTCTGATTTTCAGACCCTTTTGCTACTTCTGCCTTTGAGGGCTGCTCGGCTGACTTTTGTGGTTTCCGTTGAGGAGAGCCAATTGGTGAGGCCTCCTTAGATTTAGCAGATGTTGGAATGTCTTTCTGTTGGGAGGGCGTTTCCTTCTTTATGGCGCTGGCAGGTTTGCTCATCACAGGAGTTCCAGGAGGTTCAGATGCTCCTAGTGCTCTTTGTACCTGACAGTTGAGACATAACCACTCTTTCACCTAAAACCAAAACAAAAAAATACATCAGAATTGCTGCGTTTCAAAAGGATGCAATTTAATTTGAAAGAAACATAATAATCGTCATCTACAGAACTCCTATTATCTTACCTCTGTAACATTTGGCGAGGGATTAAACCCACATTGATTACAGACAGTGCTTCTACACTCAGTGCAGATGTTGTAGTTGGGGGGATCTTTGGTGCCCACATTGAGCTGCACTTTACAGAGAGGACAGGTTGAGTCGCCTTTCTTAGTAGAAACAGGTGAGGCTGAAGCTTTCTTTGGCAGTTCTGTTGAAGGTTTATCTGCTTTTGGCTGAGCTGCTGCTGGACCCATGGCTTGTTTTGGTTCCTGCGGTTGCTTCTCTTGCTCTTTTTTCTTGACAGTGGGCGATTTGGAGTCCTTTGCAGGTGTCATCTTGGGAGAAACTGGAGGCGTTATTTTGGACTCATCCTGAACAGCTGAAGTAATTAAAGTAGACGCAGAACTTAAGAAGGAGGAACCAAAACCAAACATTTTCCCGGTCACTGATTCTCCAGGTTTTGCAGCATCAGTTTGACCTTTAGGACCACCAAAACCAAAGAACCCCCCAGACTCTTGCACTGTGGCATTTCCCTGCTTTTGTGCAGTTTGAACCGTCTGTTTTGTTTGTGTCTGAGGACCTGGTCTCTGGCTCTCTTTCGGCGATTCCTGACCAGCAGCTGGTTTGGCCTCTTTACGACTGTCTGGCCTTTCAGCCTTGGCAGGTTGTGGTGGTGTTGATACATTTTTCTGAGGAGAGCCTGACACAGGTGTTTTTTGAGGTGCAGATTGTGCTGCTGTTGTCTTTTTAACCGAACTGGCTGGGGATGTGTCTCTCTGTGGTTCAATTCCTCCAGCAGCTCTCTTCACCTGGCAGTTTAGACAAAGCCACTCCTTTCCCTTCAAAACAAAACACACAAAGCAGCTATAAAAGGAAGTCTGTGTATTATGAGCTTCAAATTTGGCCACATAGAGAAGCAATTAGTAGAAGTGACCTATTCTGAACAGAAAACCAACAATTCATACTTACTAAAATGATTAAATACAGTGGGCAAAGAGTTTCACTGAGATAAATATGAACAAGGCTGATGGTCCTTGTGTTTTATTAATTACATCTTTGTAGGGCATATTCTTGCTTTTAGAATCAGAATCAGAATATTATTGTCAAGTAGTTATATATCCATGGAGAAATGAAAGAACCAAAGCTGAATATTTTCCCACCAATTGCAAAAATAGGCATTCTTTTTCTTTTATTGCTTGCAATGTCAAGAATATGAGCATATAGTAGAATATTTTGAGATCACTGCAAGAATATTTGTTCTGCAGATAAGGTCACATGTCACAGTGCATGCATGTCCTCTGCATTATAATGCAGTCATAATGCAAATGTCACATAAAATACACAACAGGAATTTTTATCTTGATCTTGATCAAGTAACTGTTCCAGTCATTTTTAGGCTGCCCAACAAGATGGAGTAGCCTTGGACTGTTCTTGGCAGAACAGATACTAACTTGAGTTACGGAGTCAAGTGTCAGGTCCTTTGTGCTTTAGGTTGCCATGTCTGCTTAGCCTGTGTGTGGTATTCCCTAGAATACTCAAACGTGTGTGTGAGTGTGTTTTAACATGAAGTAGTTAAAGTAAATATTTCTGACTAATACAGCGTTTGACACATCGTGGATGGTTAATGAGTTCTCTAAACGGCACAGTTTATTGAAATTCTGAGAAGAATTTCTCTTGAAATCCTGTATATAAGTCACCTCGCTGCAAAAGTCAATATAGCATCCAAAATAGATTCATTTGCATCCATGCTGCATCAGAGCAATTTGCCTTTTTGAAAAACTAGGAAGTTAACAAGTAAAATTAAATAATTTATGTCAATTTTAAACATTTTAAAAAGAATGTTGTCCCCAAAACTATAAATATATCTATAATTTGTAACAACTGCACATTTTAAATTGCCTGCATTATTTTTTCATCACATTCGTTTATTCTAAAACTAATTCATTCAGTGAATAATGCATGTC
The DNA here is from genome assembly GCA_006937965.1 of Callopanchax toddi. Taxonomy (NCBI): domain Eukaryota; kingdom Metazoa; phylum Chordata; class Actinopteri; order Cyprinodontiformes; family Nothobranchiidae; genus Callopanchax; species Callopanchax toddi. Next base: position 7,391 of record SSNR01000430.1, on the reverse strand, counting down.
TTACCTCTTTAACATTTGGCATTGGGTTAAATCCACATTGATTGCAGACAGTACTTTTGCATTCAGTGCAGGTGTTGTAGTTAGGAGGATCCTTAGAGCCAACATTGAGCATCACCTTACAGATTGGACAAGTGGACTGGTCTTTGTTAGGAGCGTTCTGGGAGGCTGAAGCTGCCTTTGGAGCCTCTGCTGAGGACTTTTCCAGTTTACCCTGGCCTGCAGCCTGAGCCTTTGCCTGCTGAGGTTGCTGCTTCTTTTTCTCTTCTCCTTTTGCATCCTTTGCAGGTTGCATTTTAGGAGAAACTGGTGGCGTTTTGGGTTCATCCTGGACAGCTGATGCTATCAAAGTAGAGGCTGAGCTAAAAATGGAGGAACCAAACCCAAACATTTTCCCAGTCACTGACTCTTCTGCTTTTGCAGGTTCACTTTTAGCACCACCAAGGCCAAATAAACCACCTGAT
>SSNR01000429.1:470864-473782 GCA_006937965.1 Callopanchax toddi | reverse complement strand
TCTATCTATATCTCTCTATCTATCTATCATCTATCTATCTATCTATCTATCTATCTATCTATCTATCTATCTATCTATCTATCTATCTATCTATCTATCTATCTATCTATCTATCTATCTATCTATCTATCTATCTATCTATCTATCTATCTATCTATCTATCTATCTATCTATCTATCTATCTATCTATCTATCTATCTATCTATCTATCTATCTATCTATCTATCTATCTATCTATCGTCTATCTATCTATCTATCTATCTATCTATCTATCTATCTATCTATCTATCTATCTATCTATCTATCTATCTATCTATCATCTATCTATCTATCTATCTATCTATCTATCTATCTATCTATCTATCTATCTATCTATCTATCTATCTATCTATCTATCTATCTATCTATCTATCTATCTATCTATCTATCTATCTATCTATCTATCTATCTATCATCCATCTATCTATCTATCTATCTATATCTATCTATATCTATCTATCTATCTATCTATCTATCTATCTATCTATCTATCATCTATCTATCTATCTATCTATCTATCTATCTATCTATCTATCTATCTATCTATCTATCTATCTATCTATCATCTATCTATCTATCTATCTATCTATCTATCTATCTATCTATCATCTATCTATCTATCTATCTATCTATCTATCATCTATCTATCTATCATCTATCTATCTATCTATCTATCTATCTATCTATTGTCTATCGTCTATCTATCTATCTATCTATCATCTATCTATCTATCTATCTATCTATCTATCTATCTATCTTCCTATCTTTCTCTTTCTCTCTATCTATCTATCTATCTATCTATCTATCTATCTATCTATCTATCTATCTATCTATCTATCTATCTATCTATCTATCTATCTATCTATCTATCTATCTATCTATCTATCTATCATCTATCTATCTATCTATCTATCTATCTATCTATCTATCTATCTATCTATCTATCTATCTATCTATCTATCTATCTATCTATCTATCTATCTATTGTCTATCGTCTATCTATCTATCTATCTATCTATCTATCTATCTATCTATCTATCTATCTATCTATCTATCTATCTATCTATCTATCTATCTATCTATCTATCTATCTATCCCCAGTATAAAACATGTTTTCTCAGTTATTCTGATATCATTTCCAATAATTCATTGAAAACATTTTCTCTGTCATAAAAACATATTTCCTGTGACCTGATAAAACTGAGAAACTATTTAACTTTCCACCAGACCCAGCAACCTCCCAGATTCTGTCAATAATCTGGATTTTTCAGTCTCCAGGTATCAAGGCCACAGTCTGGCTGGACTTTGGATGTTTTATTAAAAGAGGAGGAAGATTTCTGAAGTTTGTTTCTGCAGAACATACAGAGAGAAAGTCGAGGAGAAAGAGAATCTTTAAGACCAGCAGCTGCTCTGTCACTGAGGTTCTGGGTCCAGGGAAAGAGAAACTGATTACAAGATCATCAAGTCTGCTGATCTCGACCTGTCAAAACACTGGGAATGGTTCTATAGCTGGTGGAATAGTGGTAATGAATAAAACCAGTCTATCAGACAGAAGCAATCAAACCAGGGTAGCAAGAAAAGCAACAAATCCTGCAAAGTTTATCTTCAATCAAATATCTATCAGGGTCTCCTTTACAAAACCTGAGTCTGGTGACTTCATCTGACCATGAATTAGTCACTGAGTACAGAATGTTACTGACATGGAAACAGAAGTATACAGATGAGACCAGGCTGGATGTTTAGGTTCATGGCTGCTGATTCTTTAATGGGTTCATGTCATGGTTGCTTCAGGGCATCCTAGAGTTTGAATGTTATCCATAAAACTTCTCAAATTAAACCCCTAGTGTCTCTTCCATGCCAGATTAATTTCATTTGGTCAAATCTGGAATCTCTCAGCACTCAGAGGATCTGCTGTAAAGGACTCAACGTTACCACACTGAGTACTAGCTCGATGTCTGTCAGAAGGCTGACTTCATTTAGTTATTCACCAATGTTGATTAGCAGTGGCGGCCATCTTGGATTGGGTGGACTTCAATGGATAATCCAAAGATTGATGCAAAGAATCTGTTAGCACGCCATCCATCCATCCATCCATCCATCCATCCATCCATCCATCCATCCATCCATCCATCCATCCATCCATCCATCCATCCATCATCCATCCATTCATCATCCATCCATCATCCATCATCCATCCATCCATCCATCATCCATCTGTTTATTCATCCATCCATCCATCCATCCATCCATCCATCCATCCATCCATCCATCCATCATCTATCATCCATCCATCATCCATCTATCATCCATTCATCCATCCATCTATCCATCCATCTATCATCCGTCATCCATCCATCTATCATCCGTCATCCATACATCCATCTATCATCCATCCATCATCCATCTATCATCCATCCATCTATCATCATCATCCATCCATCCATCCATCCATCTATCATCCATCCATCATCCATCCATCTATCATCCATCCATCCATCATCCATCCATCATCCATCCATCCATCATCCATCATCCATCCATCCATCCATCTGTTTATTCATTCATCCATCCATCCATCCATTCATCCATCCATCCATCATCCATCCATCATCCATCTGTTTAGCCATCCATCCATCCATCCATCCATCCATCCATCTGTTTATCCATCCATCTGTTTATCCATCCATCCATCCATCCATCCATCTGTTTATCCATCCATCCATCCATCCTTCCATCTATCTATCCATCTGTTTATCCATCCATCCATCCATCCATTTATCCATCCATCCATCCATCCATCATCCATCCATCCATCTGTTTATTCATCCATCCATCCATCCATCCATCCATCCATCCATCCATCCATCCATCCATCATCT
>SSNR01000429.1:438364-468364 GCA_006937965.1 Callopanchax toddi | reverse complement strand
TCCATCCATCCATCCATCTGTTTATCCATCCATCCATCCATCCATCCTCCCACCCTCCCTCCCTCCATCCATCCATCCATCCATCCATCTGTTTATCCATCCATCCATCCTTCCATTTATCTATCCATCTGTTTATCCATCCATCATACATCCGTCCATCCATCCATCATCCATCCATCCATCCATCATCCATCCATCCATCATCCATCCATCCATCCATCATCCATCATCCATCCATCATCCATCATCCATCATCCATCCATCCATCATCCATCATCCATCCATCATCCATCCATCCATCCATCCATCCATCCATCCATCCATCCATCCATCCATCCATCCATCCTAGACTCTTAGCTCATTAACCGTTTAATTGATGAGTTGTTTTTATTTTTGGTTTTTGCACATCTTCATTAGCTGTGGCGTCCATCTTGAATTGGGTTGACTCCAGACGTTAATCAGCTGTAGATGTAAATCCATCGATCACTTCCTGACAGTTCGATTTCAAACACCTTAAGGGTCATGAGGTTTTTGGCCGTTTGATGGCAGGAAATAAGGTGAAATCTGAAAAAATGGACTCCAACTCCAATCTAAGATCAGTACTATTTCTTGTGTCGTGCGATCCATTCCTGTGCTGTGATTTAATGCAGCAGACTCTAGAGCTTTGTAATCTGTTTCTAGAGCTCCTGATCGGCTGCAGTTTGACGATGAACCATGAAGACAGTCTCACCTTGGCCAAGCTGATCCCTCCAGGAACCTTGTAAGGGACGTATTTACGGTAAATGTGTCCCACTCTGGAGCAAGGGATGTCCTCCATCCGACCACCACACATCCACACCTACAGGAAGAAAACGTAACCGTCAGTCTGCTTTCTCTTTAACCTGTTGGTTCTCTCAGGTGTTATTCAGGAAGGTAAAAGCTTCTCTTGTTTTCTCCTTGTAAAACACATCATAAAAAACATTTTCACAACACATTGGAGCTGAATCTTTTGGAGGAACATCCATAGTTTTACACACTTTGAAAAGAAGCCTCAGCTCAGACAAGAACCAGAATATAAAAAGGAGTAAAAACCTTGATTTAACTGCACAGAATCTCACAACACACTGCATCATGTAGAGAGGAGTTCTGGTCTACAGATTCATCCTGACTTTTAAAGCTATTTTAAGCTTCCTTTGCCTTCTTTCCTTGACACACATTATCAGAAGACGTTCCTTCTAAGGCTGGAAGGAGCTGATACTTTATAGCTGTATCTTCAACTTTCTGCAATAATCCAAAAGTGAAGACTTACTCCTGCCTGTGTGCAAAAACTCCCTAAAGGAGGAAAAATTAAAAAGAAAATTCTGCAGATGAACAAAGTTCAGCGACAGCAGAGTCCAGACTGATCTCAGCAGACTTTATAAACCACAGAGCCAGGGTTTTATTATTCTCTTTGAGCACAAGTTCAATAAACAGCAAGATGTTGGGTGAAGATTACAAAGTCATTGATTTCACAAAACTCTGTTAGTGAAGTAGAAAACACTTTAAAAAGTTTGACTTTGGAGGTGAGGTGGTGTGTTAAACGGACCTGGACTGGTGGCAAAGAGGGCAGATAGTTTTAATCAATAAAATCTCAATCTGACAGAAAATCAGCTCAAAACTAAACTCACAATGGTTGAATCACAAGAAGATCTGAGAAAAACAGGAGCACAGTACTGAAAATGAGAAGTGCAGAAACAACAACATGAGCAGGAGAAACCAGGGAGTATTTAAACAGGGATGAGTCAACAACAGCTGGGCTGACAAAAGGAGGAGAACCATGGAGTGACTAAAGGAAAGAATGTCATGAACACATGGAGGAAACCAAAAACAGGACCTGAAACAGAACAACAGAAACCTGGGGAAGGTTCTCAGTCATCCAGGTTTAGAGAACAACAAGAAGAACTCAAGAAAAAAACAACACGCAAAGGTCAAAGTGTAACTGAGAATGTTCTAAGTACACAGAAATAAAATAAAACCCGACAGCAGAGACTAAAAACCAATATTTCAAAACCAGACACCAGGAATCCAACACTAAAAACCCAAAACCCAACACCTAAAGCCTCAAACCACAAACCCAACACCCCAAACTCTGAGCCTAGAACCCAGAACATAGAACCCAACACCACGAACCCGACACCAGGAATCCAACACTAAAAACCCAAAACACCCAACAGCTAAAGCCTCAAACCACAAACCGGAAACCAAGAACCCTAAGAACCCAGAACATAGAACCAAACACCACAAAGTTTGAGCCAAGAACCCAGGACAAAGAACCAAACCCGACACCAAGAACCCTAAGAACCCAGAACACAGACCCAAACACGCAAACCCGAAACCAGGAAAACAACACTAAAAACCCAAGATCCCAATACCTCAAACTACAAACCCAGCACCCCAAACTCTGAGCTAAAATCAGAACATAGAACCTAAAACCACAAACTGGACACCAAGAACCCTAAGAATCCAGAACATAGAACCAAACACCACAAACTGGACACCAAAAACCCTAAGAGCCCAGAACATAGAACCAAACACCACAAACTGGACACCAAGAACCCTAAGAACCCAGAACATAGAACCAAACACACAAAACGGACACCAAGAACCCTAAGAACCCAACACCTCAAGCCAAATATCAAGAACTCAACAGTAAGAACTCAACACCAGAGACTCAGCACTGAGAACCCAACAACTCAAACCCAGCATCAAAAACCCAAAAGTGAGAACCCAGTAGTACCCTACACTGAGAACCCAGTAGTACCCTACACTGAGAACCCAGTAGTACCCTACACCGAGAACCCCACCATGTTTACTGTCAAACAGTTCAAGAACAGAAAACAAAGCTTCAGAATCTTTTCAGGAAAACGAGCCTCTCTGTCCCTGAAAACATTCAAATGACTCTAAAAGGCCTGATTACAGGTTACATCCCACAAACACAATGGTCTATAGCAGAAACAAAACATCCTTTCAAGCATTTTTCTCATTTAATGTTCCTTTGGCTTGTTACTGTGACAAAACAGAGACATCAAACGCTTGTTTTCGATTTTAATCCTTCAGCTAGAATGAAGACAGGAGCGATGATTCTCTCTCTCACTACGCTGAAAATAAACCTGGAGAGAGAAAACAAAGCTGGAGCAGGACGTAACCACCGCAGACAACATGGAAAATAGGTTGTGTCTTTTGAGACGCTCTAATGTGTGGGAATGAAAAGGATGGAAATACGAAACGAGATCCTTCCTGCAGAACAAAGTCACTTCTGTTAGGATGTTTAACAGCTGATGGCAGTTTTAGAACAACAACAACGTTAAACACAACTTAACACAACAGAGGTGTGAGAGAGACCAGTTCTGCTTTAAGGATCATTTTTAAGGTGGTCTGGAGGAGATAAATGGTCAGATTCTAGGAATAAATCATGAACTTGACCTAAAATTCTCCCTTTAAATTTAAATAGTTCTGCTTCCAAATCAACTAACAACTGATATTTTAATGTTCCTGATTTACATGTTTCATCTTTGGTCAGCAAAACTGTGCCTGAAGCCAGTGCCAATATTCTGAAAATCCCTTTAATCACTGACACTGTTCATTCCTTTTAAACGCTGCCGCCGTATATTTAAATATTTTAAGCCTTTCAGATCTCCTTCTTGCACCAACAGCTTGTCTGTAATTCACCTCCAGCTCTGAATAAATACATTTTTTGACACGTTCACTGGGGGATTTAATAACTTCTGCTTCTGGAGCAGCTCTGTCTCTGAAATGTTTGCATAACTAAAACTACAGGAAGAATCCGCGGCGCGTTTTCTCCGCTCACGCTGCGTGTGAGGTTAAATTGCCTCTGCGCTCGTTCGTCCGTACGCTCTGATGTTATCTCACTGTGTGAGCAGGAAATGTTGGGCGCTCCCACAACACTGTCACCAGGACGGAGCTTCAGATTAACAGCACCAGCGAACACTGTTTCACGTTGAGTCTGGCTGTCTGTGGGAGCAGGAGTTTGGTTGTAAGGATTAGTACGAGAGCCTGTTAATCTCCTCACCTCAGGAGGCCGGCTGTCTGCAGCATATCAGCTAATAGGGATCTTAATAAAGAGGAAACCAAATTGAATATCTGAGCACACAAAGTAGACCTAAGAGGCACAGCAAGGCATGTGCTGATAGCATAATTTCATAGTTTGATAATCTTGGCTGAAAAAAGGAACCTTGCTATGGGATATTATCTTAGTAATGACTTAAACAAGATGAAGAGCTTCAAACGAGCATTAAAGCTGTTCTCGCCAAGAGTCAGGAGGAAGATCGAGGCCAGATGTAGGCATGGGCAAGGGGGGGCATTGCCCCCCCAAATTCCATGACTGCCCCCCAAACGTGATTGCATGAAGAAATAACAAATTTCAAAAATATGTCTGTGAAAAATGGTCAGAGTGAGCGCTCTCTTCTGTTTGTCCTCATTCAAAGTAGCTACTGATGAATGACACAGGAAGAAAGAAACACAAAAAGAACACAAAAAAGAACAAAAACACAAAAAAGAACAAAAAAACACAAAAAAGAACACAAAAAATACAAAAAACACAAAAAGATAAAAACAACACAAAAAAGAACACAAAAATACAAAAAACAAAACAAAAAACACAAAAAGAAAAAAAAACACAAAAAGATAAAAAAAAAACACAAAAAAGAACAAAAAAAACCAAAACAAAAAACACAAAAAGAAAAAAAACACAAAAAAGAACAAAAACACAAAAAAGAACAAAAAACACAAAAAAGAACACAAAAATACAAAAAACAAAACAAAAAAAGACGAAAAAGAACAAAAAAACAAAACAAAAAACACAAAAAGAAAAAAAAACACAAAAAGAACAAAAAAACACAAAAAAGAACAAAAAACACAAAAAGAACAAAAACACAAAAAAGAACAAAAACACAAAAGAACAAAAAACACAAAAAAGAACACAAAAACCTAAACAAAAAACAAAACAAAAAAGACAATAAAAAACAAAAACATAGAAAAGAACAAAAAACACAAAAAGAACAAAAATACAAAAAAAGAACAAAACACCCCAAATACAAAACCAAACCTAACCAGATGAGGTCAGCCTCAACAGGGCATCAGCCAGTGTCCTACTTGTTCCGTCCCAAGCCCGGGTAAATGCAGAGGGTAGGGATCAGATATGAACATAAATCTATGGATAGAGGAACTGATATGATGATGTCATAGTTTTTGATGCTTTTAAGGGATTGGGGGATGTGATGACCAAAACATTCTTAGCATGTCCAGACTGGCCCCCTGATGTTCTACCTGCCCCCCTTAGTGGGGCTGGCTAGATCCGGCCCTGAGGAAGATAATCACTCCATTCACACTAAAGTTCGACTTGTGGTTGAAGTAACGACCATCTCCATTCTAAAACCAGTTGGCGACAACTGCAAGTTCTCAGGGTCAGATTTAAAATCAAAAACACTTTATTGATTCCAGAGGGAAACTAGATGTCTGAGTTTTTATTTGAAGTCATTGCAGCCTGTTAGCGCTGTGGGCGGATCTTCTGTAGTGGTCTGAGATCTGAAGGAGCCTCTGACTGAAGACACTCTGTTGTTGAGTCAAGATCTCAGTTCTGGTCATTTCATAATTTGACATGTTTAATGGATTTAAAAAAATTAAACAAAAACGCAAAAGAAAATATTGCAACTTTTGTTGCAACTTTTGACAAAAGCTGTCGTGAAATCAGGCGTTTTAGTCCGCAACAATCACAAAAAATTGCCACGAAATCCTGGGGGGACTGATAAAAAAAAAACAATCATTTTTGGAGCAAATGTTATTTTAAAATGTTATTCATTTTAAACCAACACATTTTGTACACTTTAATCATGTTGGAGGTTTTTTTAACCTTGAAGGAGATCTCGTACTGCTCTCCTCCCCAGATCTCCAGACCCGTGTCGTATCCTCCCAGCTCCCAGAACCACTTCCTGTCCACAGCAAACAGCCCACCTGCCATCACCGGTGACCTGAAAAACACAAGGCCATGGTTAAACGGTGTCCTGCAGCCCGCCACCAGGGGGCGCTTTGGTCCTGGGTTGACTTACACACTGATAATTCGTCTCTGCCAACATAGAAAACAGAATCGCTGCATCAGTTTGGGTTAAATAACTTGTTTCCATCATTACACTAACACCTTCCAGTGGGCGGGTCTCACTTATTTGATTAGTTAAATCCAGGTGGTGACTTTTTAAATAGGTAGTCTATTTATAGGGGCACTACTTCCCCTCCACATAATGATGATAATCTGCACAGAGCACAAGCAATTAACCCTGAGCAGTGACGCTCTGTGTGCTCTGTGGCTGTGAGGTGCTGCTGCTGCTGCACACCTGAGGCAACGACTCAAATGGAGCAGCAGGTGCAAACTCAAAGATTTATTGTGAGAAACGTCACTAAATAAATCAAGTCCTCAATGCACTGCCGCAATGTGCATTACCCGAATCCGATCTAAAAAAAATCAGCTTCTGCAGAAATGTCATCGCATATGCATTCCTCGGTTGCCATGGCTACCAGCTTTTCATTAGGTAGGAATACGAGGCAGCGAGTCAGCGGGTGGTCTGTTCTCGCCAAACTCGTCCCTGAGGAGGCTCAATTAAAGGGAAGGCGGGCGGGTTTTGTGGCGTCAGCTGAGAGAGGCTCTGCAGGGCTTCCCACATCCCAGGAGCAGCAGGTTGATGCAGTTCCTCCTCCTCCAGCAGAACGCTTCTAGAACCTATAGACCTCTCTACACTTCACTAAAACGAGCTTCAGCTCACTCAGAACTTAAAGTACTATATGAACATTTCGCATGAACAGTCTCAAAATAAACTATTTCCTTTGAATTGTGCATTTTTTACCAAGCTAAAATAATTTAAAATGTCTAAAATTTGACAAATGATCTATCTATCTATATAGATAGATAGATAGATAGATAGATAGATAGATAGATAGATAGATAGACATAGATAGACATAGATAGATAGATATATAGACATAGATATATAGATAGATATAGATATACATAGGAAGACAGATAGATATAGATAGATAGACATAGATAGACATAGATAGATATAGATAGACATAGATAGATATAGATAGACATAGATATAGATAGACATAGATAGATATATAGATAGATAGATAGATAGATAGATAGATAGATAGATAGATAGATAGATAGATAGATAGATAGATAGATAGATATAGATTAGACATAGATTAGATGGATAGATATAGATTAGATATATAAAGATAGATATATATAGACATAGATAGACATAGATAGACATAGAAAGATAGATAGATATAGACATAGATAGACATAGATAGACATAGATAGATATAGATAGACATAGATAGATATAGATAGACATAGATAGATATATAGATAGATAGATAGATAGATAGATAGATAGATAGATAGATAGATAGATAGATAGATAGATAGATAGATAGATAGATAGATAGATAGATAGATAGATATAGATTAGACATAGATTAGATGGATAGATATAGATTAGATATATAAAGATATATATATATAGACATAGATAGACATAGATAGACATAGAAAGATAGATAGATATAGACATAGGTAGACATAGATAGACATAGAAAGATAGATAGATAGATAGATAGATATAGATAGATATAGACATAGGTAGACATAGATAGATATAGATAGACATAGATATAGATAGACATAGATAGATAGATAGATATAGATTAGACATAGATTAGATGGATAGATATAGATTAGATATATAAAGATAGATATATATAGACATAGATAGACATAGATAGACATAGAAAGATAGATAGATATAGACATAGATAGACATAGATAGACATAGATAGATATAGATAGACATAGATAGATATAGACATAGATAGATATATAGATAGATAGATAGATAGATAGATAGATAGATAGATAGATAGATAGATAGATAGATAGATAGATATAGATTAGACATAGATTAGATGGATAGATATAGATTAGATATATAAAGATATATATATATAGACATAGATAGACATAGATAGACATAGAAAGATAGATAGATATAGACATAGGTAGACATAGATAGACATAGAAAGATAGATAGATAGATAGATAGATATAGATAGATATAGACATAGGTAGACATAGATAGATATAGATAGAATAGATAGATAGATAGATAGATAGATAGATAGATATAGATTAGACATAGATTAGATGGATAGATATAGATTTGATATATAAAGATAGATATATATAGACATAGATAGACATAGATAGACATAGAAAGATAGATAGATATAGACATAGGTAGACATAGATAGACATAGAAAGATAGATAGATAGATAGATAGATAGATAGATAGATAGATAGATAGATAGATAGATAGATAGATAGATAGATAGATAGATAGATATAGATAGATATAGACATAGGTAGACATAGATAGATATAGATAGACATAGATATAGATAGACATAGATAGATAGATAGATAGATAGATAGATAGATAGATAGATAGATATAGATTAGACATAGATTAGATGGATAGATATAGATTAGATATAGATAGATGATAGATAGATATAGATAGATAGATAGATAGATAGATAGATAGATAGATAGATAGATAGATAGATAGATAGATAGATAGATAGATAGATAGATAGATAGATAGATATAGATTAGACATAGATTAGATGGATAGATATAGATTAGATATAGATAGATAGATAGATAGATAGATAGATAGATAGATAGATAGATAGATAGATAGATAGATAGATAGATAGATAGATATAGATTAGACATAGATTAGATGGATAGATATAGATTAGATATAGATAGATAGATAGATAGATAGATAGATAGATAGATAGATAGATAGATAGATAGATAGATAGATAGATAGATAGATATAGATTAGACATAGATTAGATGGATAGATATAGATTAGATATAGATAGATAGATAGATATAGTCATAGGTAGACATAGATAGACAAAGAAAGATAGATATAGATAGACATAGATAGATAGATAGATAGATAGATAGATAGATAGATAGATAGATAGATAGATAGATAGATAGATAGATAGATAGATAGATGATAGATAGATAGATAGACATAGATATACATAGGTAGACATAGATAGATATAGATAGATAGATAGATATAGATAGATAGATAGATAGATAGATAGATAGATAGATAGATAGATAGATAGATAGATAGATATAGATAGACATAGATATAGATAGACATAGATAGATAGAGACAGATAGATATAGATTAGACATAGATTAGATGGATAGATATAGATTAGATATAGATAGATAGATAGATAGATAGATAGATAGATAGATAGATAGATAGATAGATAGATAGATAGATAGATAGATAGATAGATAGATAGATAGATAGATAGATAGATAGATAGATAGATAGATAGATAGATAGATAGATAGATAGAATTTAATCTTGAATTAAACCTTGTAGGTTCAGAGAATGAAGCTCCTGGACCTTCTTATTTTACTAAAGTGATAAATAGATAATATTTTACTTCTATCAGTTATGTACTTACACTGAGGACCACACCCACCGATGACATCACTCCAGAAAGAGGAAGTAGTCCTCTGTCACATCACACTGAGAGCTTTCAGTCATTCTAGATTTTGATTGATGAACAGCTGTTTTAAAAGCCCTTCTTCATCTTTTAACTCATCAGACACTCGTAGCTCAGATCTAGACATTTTAGTGGTAGAAACACGTTTGCTCTACTTAGAGAAACATCTCCAACCATAAATTAATGGCTCATTTCTCTGCCGAGTGATAAAATTCATATAAATCCTAAATTACCGTCACATTCAGAGAAATAATCCATATTTAATATGTAATAGTTTGAGAAAAATCCCCGTTATGGATCCCCACCATGTTAACAGCTGAACATGACATCTGTAGTAAGTGTTGAACATCTGGAGCTGTGACAGACTTTTCTCGTATTTTCAGAGAAAAGCTTCACTGATTGGATGAAGAGACTCAGCTCATTCTGCAGGTTTTGAATCAGGAGGGTTACAGGAGTTCATAGTGACAGAACTGAGTGAGATCTTGTTACAGAATAAGAGCACCTGCAGCAGGATTCAGGGTTTTGATATAAGTAGTGAGGTTTGTTGTGACTCACTCAAAAGGCTCCGTCGGGTCGTCTCTCTTCATCTCTGGAGGGATGGGGATCCGTTTGTAGTACATCTCCCAGTCAAACGCCCCGCGCATGGCGTCCCCCGCCTGCGTGCCGTACCCAAAGTTATCGTGGTCGATGACGTCGATCATGGGACACACGATGGTCTTCCTGTTCTGGGCGATCCGATCTGGGAAATTCAAAGGACGAACGATAAATCGATGATTATGAAAACTACGAACGTTGCTGCAAAGAAACAGGTTCTTGATCTGTTTGTAGATGTCTAAAACCAAACGGAAACTCAAAATCTCCATCTTATTTGCTTCTCACTCTAGAAAAGCTCTAGATCAATCTGGGTGAGTGGGACTGGAGTGGAACTTTTTAATTGACGCCAGTTTGTTTAGTGGGTGTTGTTAATGCTGCAGCACAGAGGCCTACAGAACCTTTTGAACTCATCAGTATAAATGTTTGGAGCTGAGTTGTTTTAAACAGCAGAGCATTAGCTGGTAATTTGTTCAGCAGCAGTGGCTCAGAACCCTCAGTTGGAGCTGTTTGATGCTGCATCCAATCAGGACGCGGTGGAAACAGCCCGCCGCGTCCAAACTCACTCATGTGTTCTTGCTCGTCAGCAGGGTGGCGGTGGAGCGTGCACCGCCGAGCTTCGCGTGCTGCGCTCTAGTTAAACACTCTTCTCATCAGCAGCAGCGAGGCCAGAGCTTCCTTCTAAACATTTTACAAAAACATCCTGATGGAGATCAGCGGCAGGAGGTTTGAGCTGTGATGAAAGAACCTCCAGACTCTGTGATTGGCTGTTTCTCCTGCCTACCGGTTTAGATTACATCACAATTTATTTTGAAATATAAACTGAAATAAGGATTTTGAAATCATAGATATTTTTTATGCCAAAAATGACCGTTTTTAATACAAGTCTTCATATGACAGGAATAAATACCTTAAAACCTTATAACAGCCCTAGCTCATTGGACTATTTACAATTTATACAATTGTGGAAAAAAATAAACCGTGTTTATTGTTGTTTACATGGTTGTTTACAATTCTGTTCCTATAAAAGGATATAACTTTTTGTTCCAACATCCCTAAATCCCTAAAGTTTTTATTAGGGATGCTTGATATTGGCTTTTTAACCGATATCCGATATTGTCTAACTCTTAATTTCCGATACCGATATAAGCGTGGTAGCCATCATAAAAAAAGACAAAGTATTTAATGCAAGGTGTGCCAAATAAATAAAAACATCTCAAAAACTAAACATAAGATTTGTTATATTTTGACATTTTGGGAGAGAGGAGAAGTAGCCGAACAGTTTGATGTGTAATATGTGCACGGTGTGTAAAGGTCATGTGTATCATCATTACAAAAACCGATACCGATATTGCATTTTATTGCCAATATCGGCCGATATTATCGAAAAACCGATACTGATATCCATCCCTAGTTTTTATACTTTAGTAGTTTGTTTGTTGAATCCTAGTAAAGTTCAGTGATTTGATGAGACAAAGAGACTAATATGGGCAGAAACTTGTGCCATCAGAAACTGAATTTGAGTAACAGTTTAGTTAGATTAGTTGATAGATTAGTTGAAAGATTAGTTTGACTAATCTGTGCTCTACTGACCTGTCAATGGATTAATATAACTCTATTAATTCTAGAATACCAGTGAAAGACTGGAGACCTGTTTTTGTTAGACCCTCATGAGGCCACACGTGAACACCGGAGTCTTCCTCACCCAGCAGAGGAGGAAGCCAGTTGACGTTGGCCTCGCAGTGCGAGTCCAGGAAGGTGATGACCTCTCCTTTAGCGGCGGCGGCTCCGAGCAGCCGAGTCCTGATCAGACCCTCCCTCTTCTTGGTCCTCAGGATGCGGACCTTGGGCATCCGGGTCATGTACTCCTCCAGCGCCACCTTGAGGTGATCTGAACAAAAGAATTTTTAAAAAGTTTACTTGTTTACTGCTTTTTGTAATTTTCTTACACTTCTTTATATAATTAGAGAAACAAACCTCTGCCATAAACACTTTTCTTGTTCTCTGCTTGTGAGAGGGTCTGGGTTTTATTATAAAAGCGATTAACTGTTGTGCACACTAGCACTAAAGGTTTTGATCAAAACAAACATTTCTTCCCGCTGTGCTTGTCAAACTGGAAC
Organism: Callopanchax toddi; assembly: GCA_006937965.1. Classification (NCBI taxonomy): domain Eukaryota; kingdom Metazoa; phylum Chordata; class Actinopteri; order Cyprinodontiformes; family Nothobranchiidae; genus Callopanchax; species Callopanchax toddi. The sequence goes on along the minus strand of SSNR01000429.1, from coordinate 456,004 downwards.
AACGGATCATTTTCAGCTAATAAGTGTCGAGTTCGACGTTCAGGGGAACATTTAAAACGCAGCACAAGGTTTCATCAGCTGGACTCATTCTCTCTCTTCACACCGACTCACATTTCAGATTCATTTCAGTCGAAATGAAGGGCAGCAAGATGCAGCCTGTCAAAATAAATTCCAAATGGAAGTCATTCTGATTTTAGACCGTACTGGATAAAGACACACGGAGCATACTTGACCTTAAACAGTTCACATTTAACTAGAAAACTGACTTTATTCTACTGGCTGCTGCATTTAAAGATATTCATTTTTATAAAATATCAGCTTATTCAGAAACTTCAATGACCATATTTGCTTGTTTCCATTGGAATTATGAAAATATGCTTTGACAAGGTTTCGTAGAAAACATCTAATAAGAACAGATTTAATAACACGTCTCCTCCAACATTCTGCTTCTGAAAGTTAGAGTCCACCCAGTGGTTCAGTGGATAAACACCCTGGGTTTCCCTCATGAACCAGGGATTAGATCACCACTGCATGAAGGACATGGTATCTAACCCTAAATGATGGAGAAGCTCCTCGATTCTTAACCAGCCGTTTCAGAAGACGCATCCTGAGGTTGTGGAAAAGGTGTTGACCTGTTTCAGAAGGGTCAGATTATTACCATCAATCAAAGAAAACATCGAATCAGATCGATGAAGACTGGAAAAGGTTAGACTCAGGGCCGGATCTAGCCAGCCCCACTAAGGGGGGCAGGTAGAACATCGGGGGGGCAGTCTGGACATGCCCTTAAACATGGACAATCCCTTAAATGCATCAAAAACTACACCATCATCATAACATTTCCTCTATCCATAGATTTATGTTCATATCTGATCCCTACCCTCTGCATTTACCCGGGCTTGGGACGGCACAAGTAGGACACTGGTGATGCCCTGTTGAGGCTGACCTCATCTGGTTAGGTTCGTTTTGTTTTTGTTCTTTTTTGTGTTTTTTTGTTCTTTTTGTGGCTTTTGTTTATTTTTTTGTTTTGTTTTTTCTCTTCTTTTTGTGTTTTTTGTTTATTTTTTGTTCTTTTTTGTGTTTTTTTGTTCTTTTTTGTTCGTTTTGTTTTTATTTTTTTGTTTTGTTTTTTGTTCTTTTGTGTTTTTTGTTCTTTTTGTGGCTTTTGTTTATTTTTTTGTTTTGTTTTTTCTCTTCTTTTTGTGTTTTTTGTTTATTTTTTGTTCTTTTTTGTGTTTTTTTGTTCTTTTTAGTGTTTTTTGTTCTTTTTTGTGTTTTTTGTTTAGTTTTTGTTCGTTTTGTGATTTTTGTTCTTTTTTGTGTTTTTTTGTTCTTTGTTTTGTTTTGTTTTTTGTTCTTTTTGTGGTTTTTGTTTTGTTTTGTTCTTTTTTGTGTTTTTTTGTTCTTTTTGTGTTTTTTTGTTCTTTTTGTGTTTTTGTTCTTTTTTTGTGTTTTTTGTTCTTTTTGTGTTTTTTGTTCTTTTTTGTGTTTTTTGTTCTTTTTTGTGTTTTTTGTTCTTTTTTGTGTTTTTTGTTCTTTTTTGTTCTTTTTGTGGTTTTTTTGTTTTGTTTTTTGTTCTTTTTGTGTTTTTTCTTTTTTGTGTTTTTTGTTCTTTTTGTGGTTTTTTTTCTTTTTTGTTTTGCTTTTTGTTCTTTTTGTGTTTTTTGTTCTTTGTTTTTTTGTTTTGTTTTTTGTTCTTTTTTGTTCGTTTTGTTTTTATTTTTTTGTTCTTTTGTGTTTTTTGTTCTTTTTGTGGTTTTTGTTTAGTTTTTTGTTTAGTTTTTCTCTTCTTTTTGTGTTTTTTGTTTATTTTTTGTTCTTTTTTGTGTTATTTTGTTCTTTTTAGTGTTTTTTGTTCTTTTTGTGTTTTTTGTTTAGTTTTTTGTTCGTTTTGTGATTTTTGTTCTTTTTTGTGTTTTTTTGTTCTTTGTTTTTTGTTTTGTTTAGTCCTTTTTGTGGTTTTTGTTTTGTTTTGTTCTTTTTTGTGTTTTTTGGTTTTGTTTTTTTTTTGTTCTTTTTTGCGTTTTTGTTCTTTTTTTGTTCTTTTTGTGTTTTTTGTTCTTTTTTGTGTTTTATTTTCTTTTTTGAGGTTTTTTGTTCTTTATTGTGGTTTTTTGTTTTGTTTTTTGTTCTTTTTGTGTTTTTTCTTTTTTGTGTTTTTTGTTCTTTTTTGTGGTTTTTTGTTCTTTTTTGTTTTGCTTTTTGTTCTTTTTGTGTTTTTTGTTCTTCTTTGTTTTTTGTTTTGCTTTTTGTTCTTTTTGTGTTTTTTGTTCTTCTTTGTTTTTTTGTATACTTTTTTTGTTCTTTTTGTGTTTTTTGTTTCTCTTTCTTTCTGTCATTCATCAGTAGCTACTTGGAATAAGGACAAATGGAAGAGAGCGCTCACTCTGACCATTTTTCACTGAAATAGTTTTGAAATTTGTTATTTCTGCATGCGATCGCGCTTGGGGGGGCAGTCATGGAATTTGGGGGGGCAATGCCCCCCCTTGCCCATGCCTACGTCCGGCCTCGGTTAGACTGCTCTCGGAGTTGGGAATGAGCCTCAAGGGGAGAAGTTCAATGATCTCTGTATCCCGTTCTTGAGTGACGGTAGAACGGAGCAGATGGACTGATGGATCAGAGCTCATTGCTCTGGTCTGGTGTGGTGAAGAGGGAGCTGAGCCAAAGCTCTCAAGTTACTGGTCGGTCTACAACGCTCACCTAGCCACGAGACGAAGAAGAGCAAGAATACAAGCAGCCAAAATGAGCTTCCTCGATTGGTGGATGGAGATAAGATGAGGAGCTCAGAGTTGAGCTCCCCATGGATGAAGGAGCGCCCTCTGCTGCTTCTCTGCATCAAAGTTCACCTCTAGACCAGGGTCATCGGCTCCAGTCCTACAGATGTTGATCCCTGCTCCCTGAATCACCTCCTCACCATGTTGGGTTCTGCAGAAGCCTGGACCAGAAGAAGTTAGTCACATTTAAACCAGGAGTGTTGGATGCCAGCTCTCAAGGACCTGGATTAGCTGCAGTTGGTCTGGTCAAGGTTCAGCATACACTCTAAGAAATAAAACTTTGGATTTAATTGATAAAGTTAAGGCAATCTTTTCCACAAAACGTGGCTAATTAAATGTAAAACAATAAGGTGTTATCTGCAATTCTGCAATAAGTGTGAATGTACTCACACTTTGTTCATTTTATCAACAGTATCATTTTGGGTTTAATTGACAATTTGAATTTGAATTTAATGGCACCATTTACAATGTGCTTTGGATCTAATTAACGCAGCTTACTCTATTTAAATTTGTAAATTAATTTGATAGAACACAAGTTTGGTCAGTAACCCTGATTTTATTAATACTTTCAGGCAAACTCCACAGAACAAACTGACAATAAATGCACAATTTTAAAAGTTGGTCAATTAATTACCAATCATTTTTCTTAAAATCAAAAGTGCATTCATTTGACAATATCTTCTTTAATTTTATTCGAATTGTTTAAATGATCACATTCTCTGATTTTTTTTTTTTTACACAGGCTGTAAATGACAGTGCATCAGGATTAGCCGTGTTAGGGATATTTATGTATTTTTAAAGAAAATAGGCATAGTGCTGATTTGATCCACACTCCTATCCAGAAGGTGGCGGTAATGCACCCAAAGCTGCCATAAAAAGAAGGAAGAGGAATAGTGGAGAGGATTTTTGGAGGCCCTTTGCTCCACGGACGTTCAGTCCTTACTGTTTTACCATAAAATTATAAGATTTATTACCAAGAAGCCTTGTTACAACGAAAACATCACCACTTCCTGAGCAGCGTTGACATGTTTTCATTTAATAAATGACTTGTTTTCCATCCAGTAACCGACACACAGCAGCCGTGTGTTTTTAATGAACTCATAATGCCGAGCAGCATTTAGTCCTTCTGGCCCAGCTGAAGGTGTTTTACCAGCTTCTGATTTAAATCAACATTTTCAGATGAAAAGTCCGTTCCTGTGTTACAACAGGTGGTGCAATTTCATGGTGGGTAATTCACATCTCTCAGTGTTGAGTCAGTTAGGTCTGAGTGTTCATTTTACAGGTGGGCGTGAAATTCTCTCTGAGGGAGAAAAACAGCCTGTTTTATCTTTTCAGCCCAGGTCTAAACAGCCAAACTGATCACATGAAGCCAAATCATAGAAACAAAGACACTGATTTCACTAAATCAGGCGGCGTTTGATGTTATTTCGGGCGCTTTGTTTCCTCCTTTTGAACGGATTCTGGACGGATGACGAGAACACAAAGTGTGAACGCTGTCGCTGCTTAAAGCAGTCAAAACACGCCACGCCGCTGACAGCTTCTTTACAAACACCCACAATACGCCCCGTCTCCCAGAGAGACGACGAATTCTGACCTTTTCACTTCATCCATCTGAAACTTTGTTTACTTTCCTGCCAGCTGCAGATCCGTCTGACAGAATGTGAAGAAAATAAAGATTTATTATAAACAAGCAGGTGACCTGTAGCAGGAAGAAGGAAGAAGTTAATGGGTTTTAATTTCTCCATTTAATGAGGGAGAAAATGAAGACAGAATGGATAAATAAAGAGAAAATAATAATTAAACGGAATGATGAGTTCTCTTCACACGTTCTTCGTCTTTAATGAAATCTTTGTCTCCTCACTCCTTTACTGTCCATTCAGAAGAATTCACAGATGTTCTTAAATAATAAAACCCAGGAATCTGGTCTAGTTAAACCCAGTTATCTGGTCTAGTTAAACCCAGTAATCTGGTCTAGTTAAACCCAGCTATCTGGTCTAGATAAACCCAGTAATCTGGTCTAGTTAAACCCAGGTATCTGGTCTAGTTAAACCCAGCTATCTGGTCTAGATAAACCCAGTTATCTGGTCTAGATAAACCCAGTAATCTGGTCTAGTTAAACCCAGCTATCTGGTCTAGTTAAACCCAGTTATCTGGTCTAGATAAACCCAGTAATCTGGTCTAGTTAAACCCAGGTATCTGGTCTAGTTAAACCCAGTAATCTGGTCTAGTTAAACCCAGTAATCTGGTCTAGTTAAACCCAGTAATCTGGTCTAGTTAAACCCAGGTATCTGGTCTAGTTAAACCCAGTAATCTGGTCTAGTTAAACCCAGTTATCTGGTCTAGTTAAACCCAGTTATCTGGTCTAGTTAAACCCAGTAATCTGGTCTAGTTAAACCCAGTTATCTGGTCTAGTTAAACCCAGCTATCTGGTCTAGTTAAACCCAGTTATCTGGTCTAGTTAAACCCAGTAATCTGGTCTTGTTAAACCCAGGTATCTGGTCTAGTTAAACCCAGTTATCTGGTCTAGATAAACCCAGTAATCTGGTCTAGTTAAACCCAGTAATCCAGTCCAGATAAACCCTGTGGATCCAGTCCTCTGGGATCCAGAAGGATCCAGTTTTAGCTTCATCCTGTTGTTTCGTTTTACAAACACCTGCTGCCTTCCTCGGTCTAATCCCCTCCGTCTGAGGTCCTGCTGTTCTTCTGTTTTCCTTTAAACCCAACAGTCTGCCTCCATCATCATCCCACTCATCCTCCTCTCTACTGACGCCATTTTCTGTTCTTTTCCATCTGAATCCGGTGAAGGTCGGCCATATTTACTCTGAACGTCTGTTTATTTGCTTCCACACCACCTGACCTAAACGCTGTAACGTTTGACTTTGCAGCAAGGACAGAAGGCTGCTCTGAGGTCAGCTTCAAACGAAGAGGAAAGCCGTCCCCGTCTGAAAAACCAGCTGTAAAAAGTGACCATCACATGGGCGGCTGTGTCTCAGAGACACACCAGGGACAGGAAACGAGGAGACATTAATCAAAGCTCGTTTGGCCTCCGTGTGAAAAGGCCTTGTATGTGGAGAGTGGAGGGAAAAGGATCAGAGTGTTTAATTATGATTGGTTAATTTCCTTGAATAAATTGGAATACAGCTCATAGTGTTTACCAAAAGCGAGGAGGCAATTCATCACCGTAATGAGAGTGAGCTGATGTCGACAAACACATTAGTCTTTATTAAAATGTGGAGGAGGGGGGGAGGGCTGAGGCAGCGTGGATGTGGGGTCATTTCACATCGTGGAGAGAAGTTCTGAAGACATCATGTTCAGATGAGACAGACTAGAAGTCCTCTGCTGTTCATCTACCTTCATGTTGTTGGAAAACATTAAAATTAGTTACGCTTTGAGGATTCTGACACTCAGGGCCGGATCTATCCAGCCCCACTAAGGGGGGCAGGTAGAACATCAGGGGGGCCAGTCTGGACACGCTAAGAATGTTTTGGTCATCACATCCCCCCAATCCCTTAAATGCATCAAAAACTATGACATCATCATATCAGTTCCTCTATCCATAGATTTATGTTCATATTTGATCCCTACCCTCTGCATTTACCCGGGCTTGGGACGGAACAAGTAGGACACTGGCTGATGCCCTGTTGAGGCTGACCTCCTCTGGTTAGGTTTGCTTTTGATTTGGGGTTTTTTGTTCTTTTTTGTTTTTTTTTTGTTCTTTTTTGTACTTTTTTGTTTTGTTTTGATTTTTGTTCTTTTTGTGTTTTTTGTTTTTTTATGTGTTTTTTGTTCTTTTTTGTTTTCCTTTCTTTCTGTGTCATTCATCAGTAGCTACTTTGAATGAGGACAAACGGAAGAGAGCGCTCACTCTGACCATTTTTCACTGAAATATTTTTGAAATTTGTTATTTCTGCATGCAATCTCGTTTTGTTTTATTATCAATGTGTCTCGCTGACTCAGCAAATGTCAGAGACCTCCTGTTTTGTAGATTTATACCTTAAATAGCGACATGTCTTTGTAGCCGAATGTTAGAGGGACACTCATCCTGTTGAATGAATGTTGGTTCATGTAGTTTAGCCCGTTTTGAGGCGTTTTATGACACTTTTAATAAAAAACGCACAGCGCTCTATGGGAGTTTTGTATGAGTGTCCTAAAATCGTATTTTACCTTATTTTGATGGGACTTATCAGTGGATTTGACTTTATTTTGTTGTTAATTCACTTCATCAGTGGAGCTGATTGTCATGACTTGCTTGGTTAGTGGTTGTTGTCTGAATTGTAACATTAATGATCTGACTGTTAGTTAGAGATGATTGATGTGTTTGTGGTGTCAGTAGAAAGCTGATTGTGAATATTAAGTTGTGTTTCTGACCTTGTGTAGGTCAGGTTAATTTTTCCTTGAAACTCTTCTGTAGTGACCACATTGTGGTTGTTTTTTATTTTTATTTGTATCTGATTATATTGATATTATTCTAAGGTCTCCTTATGGAGACTTTATGATTTCTTTACTGTTTGATGTGTAGAATTAGACCTAACAGCTCCACATTGTTAGAGAACTGGTGGGAGGGATTTTTACCAGCAAAATATTCAGTCAGATGAAAATATTTTGCTTCATTCCTGCTCTAGTGGTGATATGTGATTATTTGTGCATCTGAAAACTGATGCGCCCCACCCAAAAAAAATGTCACCAGCCGCCACTGGTTACACATGACATTCAACTTTAAAATCTTTTGTACTGCTGATGTATATAATTCACATTAAACTCAAATGGGTAACAACAAATCTGTTTATCCATTTTCTTTAACTGCTTCATCCTCCACTGAAGGTCACGGGGAGCTGGTGACAAACTCCAGAATCACACGGGACACCCAGGGCAGGTCTCCAGTCCATCACAGGGACACACAGAGACAAACAACCAGTCACGCCTAGGGACAACTTAGAGACACCAACAGACCAGACATGTCTGTTTTTGGTCTGTGGGACGAAACCACAGAACCCAGAGATTAGGAGAACCTGCACGGAGCTAGAACGCAAACCCACCATGCAGCCCGTAACAACAAATCATCAGTGCTAGTCTGTGTCAAAGTAATATAATAAATGGAATAAAAGTAGGGATGTTCCGAAACCACTTTTTTCAAAACCTATCCGATAGCGATACTTAAATCTGAGTACTCGCCAATACCGAGTACCGATACGATACTTCTACCACAGAAAAAATGCAACAAATTGGAATACAGGTTTTATTTTTTCTTCTCTGCTTTTTACAACAAATAACTGAGTTAGATGAAAAATAAAATATATTAATAAAAATGATCACAAAACTAAAGTATAAGGTGAAAAATAACCATTTTCTGTGATTTCACAGTGAAATTATTGCAGTTTTCCACATTTTAACCAAATAAAATGAACTATTTGGCACCATCTCCAGCTCTCAACCCACACTGTTCCTCTTTAGCTCAATAGCTCCCCCTAGTGTTCAATATAGGAAACTACAACAGAAATCACAAGTCACAGACAGTAGTGATGTGACGTTCATGAACGAACCGAATCTTTTGAACGGCTCTTCACTGTGAACAAGGAGAACCGAGTCTTTGTAGAGAACCGTTCATTGTTTTGGGGGTGACTGTAAGCACTATGCACGCCTGCTTTGTATTCACTTTTTAATTTCATGGCGAAACAAACAAAAGCCTGTTAATGCAGGCAGGGGGTCTGAGGAGGAAAGGGAGGGGTGTGGAGAGGAGTTATTGTTGGGAAAGGGCTTGGGTGATGAACCGGTTGGAGGTGTGAACGGCTGTTTTTCAATAGGATGAGTTGAAACTTTCAAGATAACAAAAGAAGTCAAGCTGCCTTCATTGTCAAAGGTGCAGCTGTGCCAATGGGTGTGGCTGTCAGTGGCGAACAGACCACTGATCAGTGTTAACTGGTCCCATCACTAACAGACAGTGAAGACACTGGTATCGGTTCCTGGTATCGGCTAACTTTAAACAATACCTGTATCGGGTATCCCTAATTAAAAGTGATATAAAAACACCAAACGCTCAGCCAGAGTCGGCCAGTCTAAAACTTAGAATTTCAGACTTTTGTTTTTGATCAGTGAATGCACCACTGTCAAGTAGCAACAGAAGAAATCAGGCATTTTTGCCAGTTCCTTGAACTCACCATCGCTAAGAGCTAATTCCTGCTAAAAACTGATTTTATTTTCAGAATTCTCCAGTAAACCTGATTCATTTTAGTGCTGGAAATTACATCTTGAGTTGTATTTTTTTTACAACATTATTGTGTTTTGATCTGATTGTGCATTTTATTGTAATTATTTCTCTTTCGTTCTTCCTTGGATAACTGTAAACAAATCCTTTCTTCTTGGGGATAAATCTACTCTACATTGTTGAAATCAATCAGAGTTGAGCTCCGTATGAAGAGGTCAGAGCTCTGCAAGATTAGAAAATCAGTATCGGCCCTTAAAACCAGAATCAGAGCATCTGCAATCATTCCTTCACTCGGTCCACACTGATTTGATATAATGAAACTTGTCAGAGACATTCCTGCATGAGCTGAACTCTAATAGAGATTTTTTTTTTTTAAATAGATGTTTACTACAAAAAAAGCCACATCCTCAGTGACGCATTCCATGAGAATTAAATTAGTCCTGGATCCAACATGGCGCGCTGAGCCGAGCCCCAGTTCCAGGGTGGCGGTGGATTAATCCCCAGACGCTTTGGCACATCACCAAAAAAACTGGAGCTGCTCGTTTATTCTCACAAACTACTCCCATGTCCTTGAGAAGCCCATTACTCTCTTTCAATTTTCTTCTTCAGCCTGTTTGAATCTTTGGTGGCATCATTAAATAAATGACTCTCGAAGGAGTGACGGAGGGTTTTGTAGGTCAAAGTTTGAAGCACTTTTAGGGCAGGGACCCAGAGGGGGGCTAAAGAGGAGCGTCGCAAACAAAATGACGTCACCTCCCACCAGGCTGACGCGCTGTCTGGTGTTTAGACTCACAAACGTCTGAGCTTCTCACTTAAAGCAGCAATCTGTTCCTTCTGTACCCTGTAAACGTCAGAGGAAAGTCAAATTAGTGTCTGTCATCTCAGCTGAGACTGAAAGCTGAAGATTTATTAGAAAAAAAACAACTCCTGGATTGTTGTGTTAGAAAATAGTGAGAAAATGAAGGAATGTGAAATGATGTCAGGTTCATCCATCGCCTGCAAAACCTCCATAGGAAGGAGACCAGGATGCATCTATATCAGAAGGCTTATGAAGAGGGACATCAGCTCTGCTTCATGGCCAGATTAAAACCTTTAATATCAATAAAAACTACAAAATTTTATGAATTTTGATGTGGCTGAAACCAAAGTCAAACTAGAGGGTTTTTTAGAGTGTAACTCCAACAGTCCCTGGACACCAGGCTCCTGGACGGGTCACCAGTCCGTTACAGGGCTACAAAGAGATGAATGGAAGTAAACTGTCACTGTTTCACTCTGCTCTAACAACCACTTAGTTCCATGGGATTGTACCCAGAGAAAACCCATGTATTACTGGGTTTCACATGACGTAGCGTTGACGTCGCCCAATGCTGATGGGGGTCAGGAAGTAACCGTCGCTGCACAGAACGCTATTTTCGCTGTTGACTCGGCTTCAAAATGCCCAAATTCTGTGCGGTCTGTTGCAACCAGTCTAATCGGGAGAAAGACAAACGTTTTTTCATGTCCCGAAAGTCGTGTGCCACAAAGGACTTCATTTAAAAAACTTACCGAAAGAAGACGGCAGAAGTGGATCAGTAATCTCTGGTAAAAACAAGAGGCGCAGCGATCACTTTCTAACAGCTAAGGGTTTACTAAACGTTATTTTCTAGTATTTTATTGAACATTAACTTAGAAACACGTCTATAAAAACGGCAGGTAAACAAGTTTGATATTGTTTTCATGTGTCCTAACTTAATTGTACCACAGATAGCATAGAAATGACTTAAAATCAAACAAATCTACCAGAAATTTGGATTTAAAAAGGCATAATAAATTATTTACTAGTAGATCCTAGCACATAAACACACTGGTTGTTAGCATTAGCGATAACATTATAATCACGAATTATTGTAGCACAAATCAAAACTAACCCGTGCAAAACCAAGACGACAGTCATTTAAAGCTTCTCTGGATCTCAAATGGTCGACCTAACCTGAAATAAAATAGTTGTAGCTTCCAGGCTTTCATTTGGTTTGAGGTGTAAACGAGGTATGCAGCGTGAGTAGATTGCTTCAACGCTGGGCAGGGCCGGATCTAGCCAACCACACTAAGGGGGGCAGGTAGAACATCAGGGGGGGCAGTCTGGACATGCTAAGAATGTTTTGGTCATCACACACCCCAATCCCTTAAATGCATCAAAAACTACGACATCATCATATCAGTTCCTCTATCCATAGATTTATGTTCATATTTGATCCCTACCCTCTGCATTTACCCGGGCTTGGGACGGAACAAGTAGGACACTGGCTGATGCCCTGTTGAGGCTGACCTCATCTGGTTAGCTTTGGTTTGGTTTTTGTTTTTGTTGTTGTTCTTTTTGTGTTTTTTTGTTCTTTTTGTGTTTTTTGTTCTTTTTGTGTTTTTTTGTTTTGTTTTTTGTTCTTTTTGTTTGTTCTTTGTTCTTTTTGTGTTTTTTGTTTGTTTTTGTTCTTTTTTGTGTTTTTTTGTTCTTTTTGTGTTTTTTGTTTTTTGTTCTTTTTGTGTTTTTTTTGTTCTTTTTTGTGTTTTTTGTTCTTTTTTGTGTTTTTTGTTTATTTTTTGTGTTATTTTTTGTTATTTTTTGTTTGTTTTTTGTGTTCTTTTTGTGTTTTATGGTGTTTTTTGTTCGTTTTTGGTTTTTTGTTTTGTTTTTTGTGTTCTTTTTGTAAGTTTTTTGGTGTTTTTGTTCGGTTTTTTGTTGTTGTTCTTTTTTGAGTTTTTGTTTTGTTTTTTGTTCTTTTTTGTGTTTATTGGTGTTTTTTGTTCTTTTTTGTTTTGGTGGGTTTGTTCTTTTTGTGTTTTTTTGTTCTTTTTTGTTTTGGGGAGGTTTGTTCTTTTTGTGTTTTTTTGTTGTTCTTTTTTGTTTTTTTTGTTCTTTTTGTGTTTTTTGTTTTGTTTTCTTCTTCTTTTTTGTTTCTCTGTCTTTCTGTGTCATTCATCAGTAGCTACGTTGAATGAGGACAAACGGAAGAGAGCGCTCACTCTGACCATTTTTCACTGAAATATTTTTGAAATTTGTTATTTCTTCATGCAATCGCGTTTGGGGGGGGGCAGTCATGGAATTTGGGGGGGCAATGCCCCCCCCTTGCCCATGCCTACATCCGGCCTCGACGCTGGGTAAATCCTCCAGACTGTATATAAAGGCAGATTTCTAAAAATTATATGCGTCATAACCTAAATGAAGATTTTTTTTACAATATCGCATCTGTGCCCGCTCATTTAAAGCCTTAGTATAGCCGCTTTCATCCATCGTGCTGCGTTTTGTTGTGGCACAAAACACTTCCTGCCCCCAATTTGAGTTCCGCGCAACTTCCAGGTCACGTGAGTGAAACCCAGCAATGAGGAGAACATGCTAGATGTGAGCCAGTGGGCCCAGCTGGGTGTTGAACTTGCAAACCTTTGACTACAAGGCAACAGTCGTACCAGCTGCAACACCATGCAGCCCCGAGACTACAGGTTGTGTGCTAGCATAGGCCTAAGGGTAGTGGGTTTATTGTGTAGCTAGAAACCACCTAAATATACCTGGTTCAAGCTGAAGAAGTCAAACATTCTGTTTCAGAATTGGCTAACATGATCTGTTCGAGGCCAGATGGGATACATGATCCCTCCGTCGAGTCCTGGGTCTTCCTGGGGCTCTCATCCTAGTAGGACAAGCCTGGAAAACCTCCAGAGGGAGGAGATCAGGAGGCATCCTAATCAGATGAGGAGGAGCAGCAGATCTTCTCCCACCGCTGGACTGACCATCAGGCGAACCGGGCGATGCTGATGGTAACTTTAGGCCAGCCCGTGATCTGAGCAGCCTGTTCCAAGCTGCACTTCCTGTTGCGGGGAGCAGCTAAGGAGCGCTTACAGTGCCTCAATGACCAGCACCTCTCTGGGACAAACTCACTACGGAGGCATTCGTAACGAACATCAGCTCGGGCCACATTATGGTCCCAGCCCAGCCCTGCAGAGGTCCTCACCTTACCTCTAAACTCAGTCGGCAGAGGAGGCTCCTTTTGGCTGATTGTATCCGGGACCTCGTTCTTTGGGTTCTGATGGTTAAAGATCTTTGAGATAAAACTGAACTGGACAAAATGAGCAGCCAGAAATGCTTCACCTCTATGACAAACGTAGCTTTGAGAAAAGTTTCCTTAAAAATATTATTTGAATGTTTTGTAAAGCCACTTCCCCTGAAGACAAAACGTTGCTGGTCCATGTAGACTCGAGGCTCCAGAGGAGCAGCTAAAGGTTGAGACCTGAACCCATCCAGTGGTTTTAATGCAGCGACCACGACATCCGTCAGCAGCCCTACAGTGGAGGTCATTAACGTCGTCACAGTAAACGTGACTCCGATGGTCTTCTGCTCTTCAGGAAGACGTCGGAATCGTTCAACGGCCCCCAGATCTGATGGCTCTACATCTGTAAATGGCAACTCTCAATTAGCAGCTTTTGTCCTCCGTCGTTTGTCTCCCTCCTCATATCCGCCGTCTCTCCGTCACCCTTCAGCGAGCTCCATTACCTCATTATCTCCCTTCACTCTCAGCCCCAAACAGAAACCCACACGCTGACTTGAATGAATAAACACGCCGAACTTTGTTCAGAGTTTCTGCTCTGCTGCCTCCCTCTCCGCCGCTGCCTGTCTCACAAATCATCCCCTATCTCCCCCATCGCCGAGGCCGCCTCCCCCCACAGCTCCATCATTCACATGGTGAGGCTGCATGTGTTGATAAGAAGCTTCAAAGTAGCTCCACAGTGCTGACAGCAGCTCTCTCAGGCAGCCAGAGCAGCTCAATTATTTATTAAACTGTCCCAAAATTTAAACATCCTGAGAAAAAGTCTCTCTGTTCCTCAGCTGGTCCAACACTACAGAATCCAGCAGCTCAGGAAGGGGAGGACTATGGATCAACCCTTTGAATCTTCATCGCATCCACTGGATCCCAGAACCTTGGTTTTGTTCACCTTCATGGATAAACGTCCACTTCAGGAAGGAAATAAGGTCAAATATGTGTTTAGTGACCAGATCAGTTTGTCAGCACAGAAACGGCTCCAATCAAAGAACAGCTAAATGGGCTTTTAAAAACCAACTCTTTACGGAATCAGGCAGCATTTTTGAATCTAAACTGAAAGATGAACACAGCGCCTCAAACGGAGGAGTCGTTCTGACTCCGTTAGTCTTTTCATATCTCGGTTTCTTGATGGCTGTGTAATAAATAAATTAAAAAAACAGCTTTCTGTCATGTGGACGTGTTTCATTCAAACCAGGGCCGGATCTATCAGCCCCACTAAGGGGGGCAGGTAGAATATCAGGGGGGCCAGTCTGGACATGCTAGGAATGTTTTGGTCATCACATCCCCCCAATCCCTTAAATGCATCAAAAACTATGACATCATCATATCAGTTCCTCTATCCATAGATTTATGTTCATATCTGATCCCTACCCTCTGCATTTACCCGGGCTTGGGACGGAACCAGTAGGACACTGGCTGATGCCCTGTTGAGGCTGACCTCATCTGGTTAGGTTTGGGTTTTTGTTTTTGTTTTTTTGTTCTTTTTTTGTGTTTTTTGTTCGTTTTTGTGGGTTTTTTGTTCTTTTTTGGTTTTTGTGTTCTTTTTTGTGTTTTTTTGTTCTTTTTGGGGTTTTTTGTTCTTTTTGTTTGTTTTTTTTTTGTTCTTTTTGTGTTTTTTTGTTCGTTTTTGTGGCGTTTTTTTGTTCTTCTGTGTTTTTTGTTCTTTTTGTGATTTTGTTTGTTTTCTTGTTCTTTTGTGGTTTTTTGTTCTTTTTGTGTTTTTTGTTTTTCTTTCTTTCTGTGTCATTCATCAGTAGCTACGTTGAATGATGACAAACGGAAGAGAGCGCTCACTCTGACCATTTTTCACTGAAATATTTTTGAAATTTATTATTTCTGCATATAATCACGTTTGGGGGGGCAGTCATGGAATTTGGGGGGCAATGCCCCCCCCCCCTTGCCCATGCCTACATCCAGCCTCGATTCAAACTGAAATAAACCCGTTTTCTTTTGTCTCCGCTGCAGCCGATGGCCTGACTCCACACCTGCAGTGGCTCAAGTTGCAGATACTTTTTCCTTTTGGAATAAAAAACCCTCCTGCTGATCTGTTTCTGCACACGTAGCAGCAGAGCTCTCCACAGTGGCTGCAGACTGGAGGTTGTACTGGCGCCTGCTGGGAGCCGTTCTTTGTCACCATCCACGTCTGACTGCAAATACATCAAAAGTTGCTCTGCATAGGAGCCCTGCGCTCCTTATTTGAAATGAAGCATTGCAACCATTTGCTCAACTGATCCCATCGGGGAGCAGAAAGTGGGAAAGTAATTGGACGATCAATCTGCCGATGGCAGGTTTCCATCACGCGGGAGCGCATAATGCAGCGTGCCAGAGCTGTCCCGCTGAATAAATACAGCCTTTGTTTCTGGCTCTGATTACACGACACGTCTCTTTTCACTCCTGAATGGATATTCACTATTATTGACAAATGCAACAGAAGTATTTACACAAGAGCCAAATGAAATGACAGGATGAGGAGTTGTGTTTACAGGCTGTGGGCAAACAAAACAACAGAGCCAGCATCTAAAGCTTGGCTCAGTTCAAACCAGGCATATGAGGAACATCTAATACAGTTAGTTCACTAAACAGACTGACAAACCAGGAGAGCTGCATAGACACTCACATCTACGTATCAGTTCATCTGACTGAGAACAGGTAGGTGAAGGGCCTCAGTTTGAAAACACTGAGATCAGCGTAGCCTGGATTCTGTTGACTCTTTTAGGAAACAGTTGAAAACTCATTTATTCAGGCTCACTTTTAACTGATTTTAGGTTGCATGATGTTTTTGTTTGATCAGTTTTTATTTTGTGTTTTATTATGTTCTTATCAAGTTTTATCCTTTGTGTTTTTATAATTGTTTTTATTGTAAAGCACTTTGTGGCCATTGGCCTGAGAAAGGTGCTATATAAATAAAGTTATTATTATTATTATTATTATTATTATTATTATTATTATTATTATTATTATCATCAGTTCTTACTGAGGGTCATTCAGTCTGCTGATTGGTCCGACTACAGATGTCATCTCCTCTGATTGGATTAGGCTGAATTCCATCTAGGGCTGGGTACTGTTACATATTTTTCTGTACTACTACTTTAACGATACCAGTACTTTTTTCAGTACCTATATGTATAATTCTGAGAGAAAAAAACAAAGAATTCAACGTTTTCCTTTAATGCCATTCGCATCATATTTGATACACAACTTTCTGAGACCTCTACATTTTTAGTGACAGTTTTATTTTCCTGAAAAACCTGATGTATATAATAAGATACATGAAAAGATGCATAAAAATCTTATACAGTTCTCCAACAGCTTGTGTCAGGACAAACGACCGGACATCAGCCAGCTTCTGTCTTCAGAGGGGGACCAGGCAGGGACGTCCACTCTCCCCCTCACTGTTTGCTGTTTTTATTGAACCGCTAGCAGCAGCAATCAGGCAAAGTAAAGATATTACAGGAATAAAATGTAAAGACATAGAACATAAAATCAGTCTTTATGCAGATGATGGATTACTGTTTCTCCAGCATTCACAATCCTCTCTCTCTCAGGTCATTGAATTGATAAACTCTTTTTCTAAAGTTTCAGATTATTCAATAAACTGGTTAAAATCTACAGTTCTTCCAATTAATTGCTCCTTTACCAACTGTCCTAATACACAGTTGCAGTCAGGGAATATTACATACTTAGGTGTTAATATCTCT
The DNA here is from genome assembly GCA_006937965.1 of Callopanchax toddi. Taxonomy (NCBI): domain Eukaryota; kingdom Metazoa; phylum Chordata; class Actinopteri; order Cyprinodontiformes; family Nothobranchiidae; genus Callopanchax; species Callopanchax toddi. The sequence continues at coordinate 439,269 of SSNR01000429.1, read as the reverse complement.
CCTAGACTGGCAGATTTAACTAAACTAAACCACATCCCACTCTTAAAGAAAGTGGAAGATGATCTGGTCAGATGGAAGTCTCTACCCATATCGCTCATGGGGAGAGTTGCTTCAGTTAAAATGATGGTTTTACCAAGAATCAATGACCTATTTTCAATGATTCCAAATAAACCATCATCTGACTGGTTTAGATCTCTGGACTCGTCTATTTCTAAATTTCTTTGGAAGGATAAACCTCCACGTATTAGCCTGAAAACGCTACAGAAAACCAAAGATAGAGGAGGACTAGATGTACCTCATTTTTATCATTACTTCTTAGCCAACAGGCTACAATACATCTCAAGATGGATTAAGCAGGACCCACTAGATGAGTCCTGGTTAGACGTAGAACAGACAATATGCAACAATATAGAGATTTCAGATCTACCATTTATTAGCTCAAACATTAAACGAAGCGACTGCTTTAAAAGCCCTAACATCAGCTCTTCTCTGACAGCATGGTGGGAGGATCTGAAAATGACTGAGTCTTCACTGATTCCATGCAGGCGTACACCCATCTGGAACAATCCTGACATCCTACAAAACAACAATATGATCAACTTCTCAGACTGGAGGAGTAAAGGAATCGTATACCTGGAACATTTCTTTGAGGGAACTGACTTCATCCCATTTAACAGGATAGTCTCACAATATGGGGTTGACAGGAATAGATTTTTAGAATATCAGCAAATTAAATCTATAATAAAACATAAATTTAAGTTTAATAGAACAGAGCTACAAACACCATCAAGGGTATTAGATTTCCTTAATCTCAAATCTCCGAAGTTACTATCTAAAATATATAGGTTACTGTCTAAAGTAGATGATTCGATATCTCTTCCTATAGCTAAGTGGGAGGCAGACCT
>SSNR01000429.1:375632-437833 GCA_006937965.1 Callopanchax toddi | reverse complement strand
TGTAAGTTTGTAGTTACTATGTGCGTGATTGAGGGAGGTATAGTTACCCTGCTGGGGTGGGGGTGGGGGACTCCGTGGGCTCCGTGGCGCTGTGTGGGGCTCCTGCCGTGGACCTGGATGGGTGGGCCGGCGATCTCCCTGCCCTGGGTGGTTTTGGGGAACGGGGGTGCTTACTGGGGCCAGCGGGGGAGCTGGCCCCCTGGGAGGGCTCTAGCGCGGCGACTGCCGGGGGGCCCACGTGGGGTGAGCCTCTGCGCCCTCTGGGGGAGAGTTTAGCGACTGCCCTGATGGCGGTCTCCCTGGGGTGTCCGTGCCCTGGGTGGCCTCTGGACGTCTGGGGCCTGGACCTCCTCCGCGTCCTCCGTGGGCCTTGGGGGCGGGTCTGTGGCTCCTCGAACTTATTATTGAATGTTTCAATAGAGAAACCTTACATAAACAAGCGCATGTATACACACAGGTGATCACAAGGTGCTCACATAAAGACGACTCAGGTGTTTTCAGACACATTGACTGGGGCTGTGGTTGACACTGAACTCTCTTGAACTGGTGTATACGTATACATTTGAAGAATATCACAACTGTTGTGTATTCATATGCTGTTTGTTGCTGTTGTATCTTTTCTCCTGTTTTGTTTGTTTGTGCTTTATTTACAGGTCTAGAAGTGGACTCTTCACGTCTCTTGTTCTCTTCTTTTTCTGTTTACTTTCTCCCCCATCCCTCTTTCTGTACCCTTCCCTTCACTTTCAGGCTCCGTGTCCAATCAACCATAAAAACATTCTAATAAAGATTTTGGGGGTTATATTTAAACAAAAATCAGGAGGAGTTTTATAGCAGTGGCTGTAACCTCTCACCTGAAACAGCAACACTGTTGGGCTTGTTTTTGGCACTCAGACATTATTCTGTTTGCTCCACAGCCGGACAGGACACGGGGTAAAAAAAAAAAAAAGATACATGCAGTTACATGCAAAATAACCACCAGGGGTCAGTGTTTTTCCATCTATAGACCTTCAAATTGGACATCCAAAATGCCTGCACGCAGTCAGTGACTCAGACGTCGTTTTTTGTCAATTTTCAACAGGTTATGGTAAGAAAAGCATTTTATTTGTTACTGAAACTTCAATAAGAATGTTTAATGGATTAAATCAATGTAAAACAGCTTAAATGTTCAAAATTAATTCATAGTAAATCCATGTTGAAAATGTGTGTATCAAATTTGATACAGCGGGTTTATAAGGTCATATATTTGAATCTCCAGATGTAGAGTTAGATGAATGTATTGAAGAAGACTCAAACCACAGACCTTATCATATATAGGTTTTAGTGACAGATGAAATGCTAAAGTTCCAAGCTGTTGTTGGCACCACATGGCAAAATCAAGCCTGGGAGACCATTATCCCCTATAGAAGGAACACCTCGCCCTCACAAAAGACCAACAAGTGTTCCTCCTGATGTGCTAAAAGATGGCAGTGACCATTTTTCATCATGAGGAACTCAAGCAGCACACAGACAATCACTTCACCATGTTTACTGTGAAAATACAAAGTCTGTCTTTGCCTGAACAAAGACAGGAGCTATTTTCAGATCGACCACAATGTGAAATAAAAACCAAACCAAAGGAAAGTTCATATAAAATATCAATAATGTTGTTGCACAGTATGTTCATTTGTATATTTTTAAAAACTTTAAGGAAGTTTTAAAGAAAACTCAGTGTTTAATAGGATATAAATGTTGTGTTATATATGTATAACTGCCCAAAATACCTGACGTATCAAAAACGATACAAAATAAAAAAACATATTGCAAAGTGATATTTCTTTTTTTTCTTTTTTTTACATTATTCATAAGGTCCAAAAAGGACTACAAACTCAAAAAATCTGAATTTTCTAGGTATTTTTTGATGGGTTGGGTCTTACAGGGATAAAATAAAATAAAATAAAAAACGTCATTTTTTGGCATATTTATGCATTTACTATTATTACTGGTATTTATTGCTCACCTCGGGAACTTTCTGTGATGTCACTGTCTCTTCCCCCACAAACCTCCGGATACAGAAGAGCCTGGAAGCTCGGAGTCGGACTGAACACGGCGCAGCAGCTACAAGTTAATTCCAATGCGATGTGTGGCTTTGACTAATTGCTGGAATTCCTGTTTTTCGCGGCACAACTCTCACTGCATATGTTACATTTTGCTCTGTTCCCGTTTACCTTCCCAAAATGCAGCCAGACTTGAGAGTTTTTCTGAATTTTTAACCCAAAACTCGCTACGCTAACTATTTTGTAAGGAAGGGGAGGGGCTCTCTGGTCCTCCACGTCTCACCTGTGTCTCCACCCGTGGAGCGGAGCAGGTAGAGAAATGAAGCGGCTCATTTACATTGACATTTTAAAGTAAAAGTACCGACATCTGTACCGTGTACCTAGCCTGGTAAACCAGACTATATGTGTAGATATTATATATGTAGATATATAGTCTGGCCACGGTCCAATGAAACGACTCATTCATAGGGGCGGGACCAACAGTTGTCAATCAAACCGTCTTCACATGCTATTGGATAGCGCTAGAGCCATTTAGCAACAACCAGAAACAGCTGGTAGATTCAACTTTTACCGTGTCCTGTTGGCAAAGCGGCCAATAAATCCTCTTTCAAAATAAAAGACTTTGGTTCCTCTATCTGTTCTCGTCTTAGAGAAAAGCCCAAATCTAAATCGTCCAAAGTTCATAATAAAGACGTTTCTAACGAACGCGGTTCCCGAGCTGCCACCATGTTGTTTAAATTCAGCCGGAGCACTGACGTCATTGGATAATCCCGCCCACCAACCCGTTTAGGCGTTGTGATTGGCCCGGTACGAGACTGACCGGACCAATCAGTGGGCTGCAGAGGTTCCAATGAGCGTGGCGAGACCAAATTTCTGCAGAGCAGATCTGACGGTCTAGCTCACTAGGCTACCGTGTACCGGCTTTCGATTGGTACCGGTCTAGTACCGTGTTTTGGTTCCCAGTCCTAGTTCCATCAGAACGGAGAAAGGGAATCACATCTGTTCACCTATTTCTAACCAAACCTGCAAACCTTGATGACATGCTACTGGTTTCCTGAAGCCCAGAGTCAGTGTAACATTTCCTTTCTTGACATTTTATTCTAAATATGCTTCAACCAGCGAACACCTTCACTGGGTCTGAGTGGAGACGACAGCAGATGTCTTCTAGGTTAGCCTCAGGAGCAGGATCATCTAGATGTAGTGAAGGTTGGTCAGGAACAAAAGAGAAGCTGACGTGAGCTGGATACTAGTCTGAACGATTCCTTGACCCTCCTGGTTTCTGGTCTAGGTTTATCAGACCTTCTAAACCTGGACCAGTTGTTTCATTACTCCTGGGTTCAAGTCTGAGGGAAGGTTTTTAACAACCTCTGCAGCTTCAGCAGCATCAGTGACGTGATTGTGTCTAAAAAAAGAGACTGGTTCTGTTTCTGGTCTAACTTCTGCTGCAGGAGTCCTCACTGCTCGCTCTCTGAAACCGATCACGTAACAAGTGGCTGAATCTGAGATTTGATTGATTCAAGGTTACGACACTTCTGCTAAAATCAGATTCAAGCTGATTTCCAGCCCTTTCAAGGTGAGTTTTTAAGATTTCTCATCGCTATTAGCTCAAAACACCTTACTCTAAGCATCACCACCTCTCTGTTTAACACCCCTCCCCCACACATTGTGGAGAAAGTTTCTCTCAGGGAAAACTTCATCTAAAACCTGAGCGTGCACATCGTCCTTCTCTGCTGCAGCTCAGCTACCGCGCTATCGTTGTTTTCAGACAAAGAATAAAAGATATCTGAGGAAACATGATGGCTGTATTTTATTTTTAAATTCCAGCTGCACCGTTGTCAGAGAAACGTCGTGACTTGATTCAAGCAAAGCGACTGCTCTGCAGCTCGGCTTCCTCCTTTGAATTCCTGCTGCGACACGGCCGAGGGAGACGAATGAATAATACTTCCTCCTGCATCATTAAGCCCTGAACAAAGTTTCAGTCTCAACTTCAGCTGATGTTTATCGGGCGTGGACAAGTCTCACCGGCAGCATAGACCTATAAATATCGTTGCCTAATAAGCCTTAAAAGTTTGAATATTCATGTGACAAAATGCAGAATGAGATCATTTGGTGGCGATGGATCTAAAAATGATAGAAACACCATTAAGAGCCTCAGGGCCTGACTTTTAGTTCATTTAATCATCTAAAGGAGTTTTTATGAATTTGACCTTAAAACGAGCTGATTGGCTGCTGCTCCCCGACCAGGAGGTGAGGACTTTAAATAGAGAACAAATCCAAGGATTAGATGTGAAATTAAATCAGTTTTATTTTGATTTCAGCCCTGCACAATAAAAGAAGAATGTAACAACAGAAAAATGAGATTTGATACATTCTGCATTTAAAGCATGCTCTTATTTTGTCAAGCCTTCAAAGTGACTTCCTCCCCTTCTGAAGGTTAAACTCATCGTATAACGGTGCTATCTCTTTATGGTTTCTTTATGTGACTAATCCATCGAATATGAGCGGTTACGTTTAATTAGTTACGTGTGTTTTGTCTAAACTTTGTAGAAAAACGTCTTATCCTGGATAAACCTGTGTGTTTACGGAATGACGATGACGTATCAGAGATCAGAATGTCACCTGTGGAGCGCCACAGGGCTTGGTTATTAGTTCTAAAAGTTTTATGAAATTATATATCAAGTTTTGCTGATGACACGTGTATTTTGTTCTAGAAAATATTTATGAAAAGACACAAAAACATGATCTGATGTCGAGGCCAGATGTAGGCATGGGCAAGGGGGGGCATTGCCCCCCCAAATTCCATGACTGCCCCCCCAAACGCGATTGCATGCAGAAATACTAAATTTCAAAAGTATTTCAGTGAAAAATGGTCAGAGTGAGCGCTCTCTTCCATTTGTCCTCAATCAAAGTAGCTACTGATGAATGACACAGAAAGAAAGAAAAACAAAAAACACAAAAAAGAACAAAAAAACAAAACAAAAAACACAAAAAAGAACAAAAAAACAAAACAAAAAACACAAAAAAGAACAAAAAACACAAAAAAGAACAAAAAAAAACAAACAAAAACACAAAAAGATTTAAAAAACACAAAAAAGATTTATCAATATTTTGAAGGATAAATCTCATGTGGAACTATGTTTGGGGACACCCTTTGTTGCAACACCTACGTGTGCGTCGCTGATTAGCTTCCCTGATAGAACCGATGGGTTTATGTTGCTATTCTCACTGATGTTGTTTGAAATAAAGAGTCAGTGTCATTGAATATTACCTCAGGGCCTCAAACGTCACAGTTAATACAAAAAAATGAACGGTTCTTTAGAAAGACTCAAAGTAAAGAGCCGTTCAGAAGATTCGACTCGTTCATGAACGTCACATCGCTAGAACAAACTGTCACTAAACATAAAAAAACCCTAAATTTTTGGTCTTTCGAAATAGGAAAATAAAGAAGAATATTAGAGTTAGAACATATGGTTAATATTAAGAGACCTTATAACAACACTGACTCAAACTATTCATCCCATCAAAGAAAACTTTCTAAATCAATAGCCAATTTGTTTGCAATTACATCACCTGGAGAGATATACGGCTTTTAACAATTCTGTGAGAAAGAAACTGAACTTATTTCTAACTTTTTGTCTCCAATTAGTCCCCAGCAGTCACAGCTCGGTGAAGCTCAACTCTGTTGCAGAACAACCCTTCAGTTGTCCACATGGGAACAACGTTGAGAAAACTCAAAGAATTAGTTGTTATTGTTTCAGCTTTGAACAGAAATGACATTTTAGAAGCACCTAAATGATATTCTTAAAAATTAAAAGGCAGATTATAGAGTCCTGTCATGAAGCCCTCCCTTTCCATGTTAAAACACTACTTTTTGAAAGCGGTTCATTTGGCCCCGCCTCTCTAACCCAACCTTACAGGTGAATTAACTGCCACCTACTGTAGACGTCTAATGACCAGCATGCAGCATCTTTCTGTGCATGATGCTACACACCTTGTTTGACTGATTTTGGTGTATTTTTGTGCACAGACTGCTTTGTTTTGAGTCACTTTAGGTGTTTTGTGTGGATGAAGACATTTCTAAAACAGAGGTGCAGTGTTTACAAGGATATTTTTAAAAAGACAAATGAAAAGATTCTTTTGGAAATCCTGTATTTCTCTGTGGACAAGGTTTTAATTTGCTCTGGGTTTGAAGCAGACAGTGTTTTTCTGCTTTAAAGTCTTAGTTTATAGTTCTTCATTAGGATTTGCAGAGCCAATCTTGTGTAATGAGTATTTAATCTTTTTGCATCTGCATTGGATTGCAGTTAGACTCCCAGTTGGCTGCAGGTCTCTGTGATCATGAGTTGAGGTTCTTAATGTGCATGAAGGATAAACTTAAAGTAAAAACTAGAAAATGTTGCATTTCTTGTAGAAATGCTGTTTTAATGCAGACTGCTTAATGAAACAGCTGAAAACTGTAGAAGAATCTTGCTGATGGTAAGCTGTCATTGGCTAAACTAGCAGAAATGTTTAAAGTTTAGTAATTAAAAATACAAAAACAACCTGACAAAAACAGGAATTTTGTGCAAAAAAAAAAGGTTGAAGAACATGAAGCTTTAAGTAATATTTGCCTTGTTCACATGGGGAGGATGAAAGAGAAGGAAAAAGAACAAGTAGGAAGAAATGAGATAAAGAGAAAGGAGGAAAAGGGAAGCAGGAGAAGGAGGAAAAGGAGGATGAAGAACAAACATTTTTTTTAAATGCCTGCCTTTTTGTGTTTCTCATGGCAACCATTTGGAAAAAGCAATTATTGATGTACTAGCATTGTGTTAGGACTGTGTTAGCAAAGTGTGAGCACGGTTTTAGTATTGTGTTAGCACTGCGTTAGCATTGTGTTGTCACTGTGTTTGCATTGTGTTAACACTGTGTTAGCATGGTGTTAGTATTGTGTTCACATTGTGTTAGCAGTGTGTTAGGACTGTGTTAGCAAAGAGTAAGGACGGTTTTAGTATTGCGTTAGCACTGTGTTAGCATTGCACATGCACTGTGTTAGCGTTGTGTTGTCACTGTGTTAACATTGTGTTAGCACGGTATTAGCATTGCATTAGCACATTGTTAGCATGGTGTTAGTATTGTGTTAGCACTGTGTTAGCATTGCATTAGCACTGTGTTAGCGTTGTGTTGTCACTGTGTTAACATTGTGTTAGCACGGTGTTAGCGTTGTGTTGTCACTGTGTTAACATTGTGTTAGCACGGTGTTAGCATTGCATTAGCACTGTGTTAGCATGGTGTTAGTATTGTGTTAGCATTGCATTAGCACTGTGTTAGCATTGTGTTAGCACTGTGTTAGCGTTGTGTTGTCACTGTGTTAACATTGTGTTAGCACTGTGTTAGCATTGCATTAGCACTGTGTTAGCATTGCATTAGCACTGTGTTAGCATTGTGTTAGCGTTGTGTTGTCACTGTGTTAACATTGTGTTAGCACGGTGTTACCATTGAATTAGCACTGTGTTAGCATTGTGTTAGCATTGCATTAGCACTGTGTTAGCATTGTTTTAGCAGTGCTGCTGGAGTCATACGATCATAGATCAAAGTTTTGAGACTCATTTACAGTTTGATTGCTTTCTCTGGGTTGAAGTGAGCTGAAATAACAGGAAAGTCCTGAATGAGCTGAACATTTTGCTATAAAGTTTGTTGAAGAGAGAAGGAAGGAGAGGTTAAAAAACAAATGAACAAAAAGGCTCATTAGATTCTGAATGATGAATGCAAAATTCAACCTAAACTAAACCAACTTGTATACCAACACCTAAAAATACTCATTCTGATTTAATGAAGTGCAACAGAAAAGAGGTGAGACATTATCAAAACGTGGCGCCTGTTGATTTATTTCCATACAGAACACAGAAAACATAATTTGTCGGCTGAAGGAATACTGTTTATGAGTTTTGAAATATGAGCAGACCTGATGTGGTTACAGGCTTTTAGATCCTGACTCAGAAATGCATCATAGGCTTTGGATGAAGAGCTGCACACAGATGCATCTTCATTCTGCAGGTGCTGAAGCCGATACATCGGTTTGAACAGACAGGCTCTGGTGGGAGTGTTCCTCTGTACTGGTGCAGCTTTGCACAGACTCATCACTAATGTCACTGATGCAGAGGAAGCTTATTTCACCTAAACTCACTGAGCTGTTGGAGGCAAAAAGCTGCAAGAAAATATGTAGAATTTCACTTCACACTGAGTGGGTTTAGTTTTAAATGTGCAGAATTCACATGAAGCTTATAGAAAACCCTGTGATGGACTGGTGACCTGTCCAGGGCGTCCGAGATAGACTCCAGCTCCCTGAGACCTTCACTTTTTCTGCTCATGAAGTGTCTTTTATCCTATGACAGGTATTTACCCATATGGTTCAGACATCAGGAACAGGTGGAGGTAACCGGAGGAACAATACGTGAGTCACAAGTGATCAGTCACTGGTTTCATCTGCACATTCTTTAAAGGGGCTGTTTGTGTTGCTGCCATGACAGAAAAAAGGTTTTATATAAAAGGTCTACAACAAAGCAACGTTCAAATGACTCATAGGAGCTTAAAGACCAGCCTGCGTCTTTGAAATCAGCAGTAGGAAAAAGTTTTATGGTTACTGTGATCCATAGCAGCAAAGTTGACAATAAGTTCCTCTAGAACCCCCAGGAAAACTTAAATAAAAAAACACGAAAAAGGAAACTTTGTTGTCTAACCTACTTGTAAATGTGCCTGTATGGCTGCAGCTATCAGGTATTTTAGTAATCAAATAATCCATCAGTTAATTTGTCTTGTTAGGTGTTCAGACCACATCCCACTGTCCTCCACTTCACGGCGACTCATTTAAAACGAGACACTTTCTTTTGCACTGGTTTAAATTTCTTGGCGGACGCCTCCAGCTCAGCAGATGTTAGGATTAGAACCAGAGGAGAGGTTTAACAATACGAGCACGGAGACTCAGTCAATGTGACAGCTGAAGCTGGTGGATCATAGAGAGTCAGATTAACTACAGACCAGAGGATTTGTTGATCTGATCCCACGAAAAGCCGACACGCCTGAATATACGACTCCAGGAGGCGCGCGTTGAAACACCGCTTTTACATACATCTCCCTCTTTCTATACCATCTCCCCGCTGACATGGAGAGAACAGAAAACATCTTCCTGCTCTTTTCTCTTTCTGTGTGTTAAAGCTACCTTCCTCTCCCTGTCTGAACATAAATCTGTGAAATGACTCGAGCTCTAGCGGCAGCAGTCATCACTCACGCTCAGAAGCAAACGCTAAGCCCCAAGAAACAGCTTTTTTATCCACAGCAGGGCGAAGACTGAGGATTCGCTCTGTTGCTACAAATAATGAAAACTCAGATTCAGCACTTCAGCTAAAATATGACCTATGTGATGTTTACGTTTGGTTTATTGGACAGATTTAATCATCCGCTGCATGGTGATGACGTAAAGCTGATGTAAAAGAATGAAGGAGAAAAGGTTTTCTAACAATTTATTTTAAATGTTTGAGCATTCCTTGAATTAATGCATATTAACAGAATTTAAGTCAAAAAATGATAAAGGTACCGTTGTTTTGATCATATCTTGAAAATCCATTAAATTATAGCATTAATATAACATTATAGTGCTGTGAGTGGCTCAGCTACAAGCAGATGAAAGGTTAGCTTGATATCCGTAAGATTAACTGAGTTACAGATATTTGTGTGTTTATCGTGGTGGCCATCTTGAATTGTTTTGACCCCAGATGGTAATCAGCTGTAGCTCATCATCCAATGGTTACTATTTAAAAACTTCATTAACATTCATCTATTGGTTCATCAGGTATTTGATCTACAGGACAGACAAGTACCGGTAGTTGACTTAAGGTCAAAGTTTTAAACTAGTCTCTTGTTGAGGACGTCACTCTACGGCAGGGATTCCCAAACTGTGGTGCGCGCACCCCTGGGAGCAGGAGCTGCCACTAGAGGGTGCTCAAGATGAAAACTGTAATGGCGGAAATTTGAAATAATTACACATTTAGTGTTTTTTCCCTCACTCAGTAAAAATGTGTAAATAAACATGTATACCATCATTGTGTGGAGCTGTGGGACAATATTTGGATGAACTCTGAGTCTTTTTTCTGTCAATCATGTGAACTCTTTCGAGCAGACCTTTATTTTGAAGGAGACGATAACTTTTACTTAGTTCCGGGCGATATTGTGTGGAGCTGCTGGACTGTTTACCTCATCAAATGGATATTATTTATTCAAAGAATCCTTCTTGACAGCTTGTAACAACTCTGCTGATTGATTCCATGTGTGTCCTGATTTAATCAACTCCATGGTGAGTCGTTTTCTTTGTTTCTGTTGTTTTTACTAAAGATGCAGCGCTACTTTCTGCCGCCGATGAGCTAATGGCTAACGGAGCTGGGTGCTCATTTAAAAACACTAAGCAGTTAGTTAAGAGAACCGTCAGTTTAATCCAGTGTAGTAACCTCCTGCTCACTTCCACACATTTGATCAGCACCCCCCCCCCATACACACCCGCCGTCTTTACAAGATAAGAGCATCACATGGAAATACGAGGGGCGTTTACTGACCGTAGGACGCGCGACTCTCACAGTAATCCTCAGTTACATATGATTTAATTATTAAACACTCAAAAGTATCAAAAATTTGTAACATTAATGATTCGTAGGTACCAGGAATTGGTTCAAATGTCAAAGGTCTCCATCCGGGGATTGGGGGTGTGCGAACACGGCTGAGACATAGAAGGGGGTGCGGCAAAAAAAGTTTGGGAACCGCTGATCTACGGTGAGACCAAACGTCGGCTCAGAATCTGTAAAGCTGACTGAGCTCTTTTGGTTTTAGATTTAAAAAATGTTTTATCACCAAAATAATAAAGATAAAAAGTATTTTGTTGAATGAACCGATGCTGTGAATGAGCTCCAGACCTGAGAACCCAGCGGTTCTGGTTTAACTAGAACAGACTGGGCTTCAGAACCAGGACTCAGCAGAGCTGACAGATAATCTGTGCACCTTTTTTCTGGTGCATTGAGCTGCTAATGACTCATTCATGTGAACTCCTCAGAGCTTCAAGTGGAATCGAACTCATTCTCATGTCAAAGACCCCGACAGGACCTGGGAGAAGTGTCGGGTCTGGCTCTATGAAGATCCGATAATATCAGTGATGAGTCGATTCCATTAAGCTGACTAAATGATCTGTTTATTCTGGTGCAGCAGCACATACAGTAGCATAGGGAATCAGACGTTGTTTGGTTGAAACAAACACCATAAAGGCTCATTACGCACTATTTCTGCCTTCTTTTTACCTTTTGTTGGTCTCATGAGCTGCACTGCCTCCACTATCTACTGGATGTGCTCCGTTTGCTGTATTTAGCATCTACAAGTGCTCTAGCAACAGATAAAAAATGCACAAAACAAACAGAGAGGAGAGAATGGAGGCTCCATCAATATGTGTTTGTTTAGCGTTGAGCCTAAATGATCCTGGAGGCTCTGTGAGACATTGCTTTCTACAAAAATCTAAATAATTTGTTCTTTTCATTAAAACACTGGGCCTTTAGTTTATTGTCAAGCAGATAGAAATAAAAAGAATCATTTTAGAATTTTAAATATTCTAAGTTTTGTGGCCTCTGAGGACTTCCAACTTCAGAAGCGTAATGAAAATGTTCTGTAAAATGTGTGACTGGATTAGGAAAATAAAAGAAGAAATCAAGAGAAATCTGGGATCTGATTTTCAGTTTCTACTGTCAATTTATTCAAACAGAATGTTAAAAAAGGAGTGGACTGATGTTCTTCACAAGCCTCTCACGCTAAATAACATCCAAGCTCTTTCCATCAGTGTGAGCACCTCCCGTTGTTGTTGAATTACTCCTAAACACAACATGGATAATAAATCCGGCTCGAAGGACCAATGTAGAATATCTTCTTACATTAGCCTTGTTTCCACTATCGGAAATTCGGGGTAATTTCTGTGAGGGGGAAAGTGACCGGGACATTCCTGTGGCTCGGTCCTCTCAGCTGTTGTGTCTCCATTACAGCCCCCACCTTTCCGGAACTTTTGTAAGACGTCAGCATCGACGTCACTGACAATCGTAAAGGCGCCAACAGACAAGGAAGTGGAGAATAATAAATAGATCAACGATGGACAAAGAAGCGATGGTTGCAGCGTATTTCTCTGTTTTTATACATTGTGATGGAGTGCTGAACAGAAGGATGAGTATACTTCATGACAAACTAATCCAACCTCAAAGACACGGTCATTTTGCAAGCTCCGACAACAACACACAGGTAATTTATCTCGGCACGGTCTGTTTTCATCATTTTCCTTCATCCCACAACCAATCAGCACGAATTAACCACATTTCCCACTCCGCGAGTCTATCGAGCCGATCCCAGTACCTGCCCCTGATCAGGGACTCCGTTGGTCCCTGAAATGGCCCTGAAGCAATGCCAATAAAGTCATCTTGTATCTTGTATCTTGAAGACAGCCCTCTCGAAATTCCCCGCATAATGGAAACAGTCGCACGCCTCAAAGTTCCGGTAAAATTACCCCGAAGTTCTGATAGTGGAAACGGGCCTATTAACTAAAACTGGTTGAAGTGGCTGACACTGATATTATACTGTTCTTCTAACAGTATAATATCAGCAATCACTGATCCTGCTGTGAGTTGTTGTCGCTATTTATTCACTATAAGAAAGCACTGGTTGAAATGTTTGTGTGAATATTCTCAGTCGTGTGAATCGAGTACATAGTAGGATTTTTATAGCAGTTTTATATTTTTTAGAGGGTAAATGCCTTTTTATGCATTTTGTGTGTGTATTTTTATCTGATATTTTATGTATTTTATTTTTTAGTCTGATTTTATCTGTTTTTATTTCCTGTTTTTATTCCTGGTTTTAGTATGTATTTCTTTTTTATGGACCTGGGTGTCTGTTAATAAAGTCAATCAATCAATCAATCAATCAATCATTACAATGGGCATCAACAGGTGTAACTGATCTATTTTGGTATATGTGTGTGTATTTGTGTGTGGTTTTGTCTCATAAACGCACAAATCACTGGAACGGGAGATCAGTGTGTCGCATCTAAAAGGGTCCGGGCGGAAACCCGATATAAAGGCACAGTTCTCAGTCATTCTGACAGTCACCTCAGTCTCATGAAATGTTTTTACACTTTTTAGTTACACTGATTCTGGTTCTAGGAGCTGAAGCTGGAAACTGATCCTGGATCAGCTCTGATCAGCTGATACCAATATTAAAGATCAAAGACCAGTCAAAGATTTTAAGCATCCATAAGAACCATGAGTTCAGTCAAACAACGTTAAAAGTAAAGCAATCAAACATATTAAAGGTCTATATAAAGAGATATTAAAATAGCTTAAACAGCTTAAAGAAAAGAGTGGAGGATCAGTCTGAAAATAAAACAACTCCATCTGATCTGCTGAAGATCCTGAAGGATTCGAACACCTCACGTTTAAAGAAACATGATCGAGGTCTAAAGCAGGACGTACAGCATGCAGACAAGAAGAAGTGATTCAACAGTTCAACCATATCCCATTAAAGGCCCTGGAAGCAGCAGAAAGTCTCCAGAACGTCGATCTGCAGAGGTTACATCAGGACACCAGGAGGTTGTTGCTTCACCTTTAGAACTAAACCCTCATATTTAGGTAAAAACGTCAAACCAATGCATCCATTTCAGACTGGATTCTTCTGGGTTTGAGATTGTAGTTTATGTTTTTGTATTTTCTTATTTTTTTAATTATTATAACTATGTTTTACATTGTTTTACTAACTGAAAAACTACATTTGATTGTACGTTTTTGTCCTTTTAAAGCTCATAAATAAATTGAAATGAACTAAATGTTTCCTATAATTGTGTTTGACGCCTCCTCTGAGCACTAAATCTCATCACCCATTAAGACTACCTGATTTAAATGGATTCAAACTAGAGTTTCTAACATTTATCTGCATGTTTATTCTATAATGGTGTAAATTTTAAATTGTGCATAAAATAAAAAAACTCTTCAGTTCACCTCTAATGTGCTTTTAAGTGCATTAAGAACAGAATGGAATGGATTCCCATCAGAATAAGCGGATGTTTTAGATTTGATTTAATGGATGACTTTGCCACAACCATGAGCTACAGTCAACCTTCACTGACTGATTATTAATAAAACATTATTACTCCTGTATGTTTGAACCCTAAACACAACAGAAATGTGTTTGGCGTCCTGTGAGGTGCAGCAGCTCTGGTTTCTGCTCCACTTGGCAGCGGGACGGTTTTGTCTCGGAGCTCTTGATGCATGTTAACCTCTAAATGAGCGGAAGGCAGCAGAACGTCTCATTACTGTCGACGAGACGAGAGGTAAACACATCCTTCAGCGGGGGACAGCGACAGTAAGCAGGATTTAACAAGGTGTAAAACACTCCACTTAGTGTGTGAAGAAGAAGAAATAAAAGCTTCCAGTTTTCACTCGCACTGGGATAAGCGTTTCCAACTCCTCAGTAAGGAGAGCTACTATTGGCTGTCCTAGAAGTCACTCAATGATGTCATCACCTGATTAGAATAATGAATTCTAATAGATGCTGAAGGAGGAGATCTACAGGAGACAGCGACAACATCAGTGTGTTTAAAACTTTAACTTTATTCAGCTGATTTCTGTTTTTATTGTTATGATTTAACCCTCCTCCTTGATCCAGACTGACAGGAATCCAGGGTGGGATCAGTTCCCTGTCCATCAGAAGCTTCTATCTAAAGCCACTTACAAATGATAAAAAACCAAGAAGTTACCACTGAGGCTAACAAACTACTTAGAGGGACGAACACTAATCAGCCTCTGAGGTGACGGTAAAGGAAAAGAGTACCAGCATAGAGGGAAGTTCACAAAGACAGTAGAGTAGAAGGGAGGTGCTTAGAAAGTAATAAAGTAACTACTACTCCAACAATCTAACTTAGCTCAAATCAAGCAATCAGTAAAGTAACTAAGCTACTTTTAAAAGAAGTAATCAGATTACCTTTTCAAGGTAGCAACACTAGTGAGTGAGTAAAATATTACGACCTTTTAAAGTTGTCACGTTATTGTAGATGTTTGTCTTTAAAGTTTGAAATGAGCTCCACCATCCACAGAACACCTGCACAGCAAATCGCCAGTGTTAAATCAACACTAGAGAGTGTATCTTCACATATACACTCTATAGTGTTGATTTAACACTGGTGAGTAAAATATTATGAACTTTGAAAGTCGTCACATTTGGGTAGATGTTTATATTTAAAGTTTGAAATGAGCTCCACCATCCACAGAACACCTGCACAGCAAATCGCCAGTGTTAAATCAACACTAGAGAGTGTATCTTCACATATACACTCTATAGTGTTGATTTAACACTGGTGATGTAGTTAATTTGCAAAACAAGTCGTCTTTTTAACAACGTTCTAACATAGTAAAGCTATAAATGCATTGTGGTGATAAAAAAACAAAAGAAATGAATAAAGTGGTTGTCCCGCAGTTCTCTAAAAACTTAACGCTAAAAGCTACATTGTTTACCAACCTGCTGAGTGTAGCTTTAAATAAATGGGTTTATCTTTGAGGCAGAAGCTCCTGAAGGAAACACCCAGCACCTGTCTGGAGCTGTGACCACTAAAAAACGAATGAAACTGGTCAGTTATGGACTCATTAAATGTTTTCTTCCCTGCTGTTTTAATCAGTTTTTGTGTTTTGCCGGAGATTCCTTCTAAATGTCTTTATGTTTTTTTACCTACTTTACAGATTAAATTTAGCCATCATGCTAATGCTAGCATATTCACAATGATGTATACTGTGAACATGTTGATTATTGGTCATTGTTCTAATGATTTAGAAATAAAGAATGAGTTTTCTTTCTCATTTAAACAAATTAGAGCAGATTTCTAAGATAGATTTCTGAGTCATTTCTCATATTTTGCTTGACTTTTCTCTTTATGGATGCTTTTCTGTGTTTTGGTGCCAATTTCAGCCCATACCTTTGTCGCTGAAGTCGTCGACCAGGATGATCTCTGCGATGAGCTGTGGAGGGGAGCGGTTGAGCACGCTGTGAACCGTCCTCAGCAGCGACGACCAGCCCTCGTTGTGGAACGGGATGATGATGCTGGTGTTGGGAAGCCTCTCTGCATACAGCTTCTGTTTACAGCTGCAGACATGAAGCATAAATACTTTATCATGGTGGTCGTTCTACAGCGACAGCCTTTTCTTTTCCTCATTCACAGCAACAGCCATTGTTTGGTTGCACAGCCGCCTCTTCAGTGGATCTCGGGTCACTGAGGTGATGGATTATTCAGCACTCAAATGGATGTGTTTGGCTTGTACACAGTTTGACTCACTGGGCTGAAATCCAGCTGTATTCTTTTCCAAAAACGCTATTCAATCCATTTTCTACAATTCGCTGTTTCTGTGACAATTGTGTTCGTTTGGCTCTCGGAGGAAAAAGGAAAACAGAAAATGGAAATGTACAGACTCAGTCCAGTTCATTTACATCTTCAGGAAACCTAAGAAGAGCTCATGTCTCAGTCTGTTGTCTTCTTCACAATGTAATTCAGGTTGTTGCAGAAACTTTCAAGTTTCTGTTACTGCAGACCTGTTCATGACACACAGCCAAAACCTGCTCAAAAAATTAAAAATATGAATAAAAAGAGACCAGATCACATGTGGAGAGGCTTTGTGGTGCAAAGAAAAACTCTATCACTAAACTTTGAGTGTTCACCTTAAAACATTCTCAAAAAACCTCTCCAGCCCTCAGACTAGACGGTGTCAGAAACTAGACGATGTCAGAAACTAGACGATGTCAGAAACTAGACGATGTCAGAAACTAGACGGTGTCAGAAACTAGACGGTGTCAGAAACTAGACGATGTCAGAAACTAGACGATGTCAGAAACTAGACGGTGTCAGAAACTAGACGGTGTCAGAAACTAGACGGTGTCAGAAACTAGACGGTGTCAGAAACTAGACGGTGTCAGAAACTAGACGGTGTCAGAAACTAGACGGTGTCAGAAACTAGACGATGTCAGAAATGAGACGATGTCAGAAACGAGACGGTGTCGTGTCAGAAACTAGACGGTGTCAGACACGAGACGATGTCAGAAACTAGACGGTGTCAGAAACTAGACGATGTCAGAAACTAGACGATGTCAGAAACTAGACGATGTCAGAAATGAGACGATGTCAGAAACTAGACGGTGTCAGACACGAGACGATGTCAGAAACTAGACGATGTCAGAAACTAGACGATGTCAGAAATGAGACGATGTCAGAAACGAGACGGTGTCAGAAACGAGACGGTGTCAGACACGAGACGATGTCAGAAACTAGACGATGTCAGAAACTAGACGATGTCAGAAATGAGACGATGTCAGAAACGAGACGGTGTCAGAAACGAGACGGTGTCAGAAACGAGACGGTGTCAGAAACGAGACGATGTCAGAAACTAGACTATGTCAGAAACGAGACGGTGTCAGAAACTAGACGGTGTCAGACACGAGACGATGTCAGAAACGAGACGATGTCAGAAAGGAGACGGTGTCAGAAACTAGACGGTGTCAGAAACTAGACAGTGTCAGAAATTAGACGGTGTCAGAAACTAGACGATGTCAGAAAAAGACGCTGTCAGAATCTAGACGTGTCAGAAACTAGATGTGTCAGAAACTAGACGATGTCAGAAACGAGACAATGTCAGAAACTAGACGGAGTCAGACACGAGACGGTGTCAGAAACTAGACGGTGTCAGAAACGAGACAATGTCAGAAACTAGACGGAGTCAGAATCTAGACGGTGTCAGAAACTAGACGTGTCAGAAACTAGATGGTGTCAGAATCTAGACGGTGTCAGAAACTAGACGGTGTCAGAAACTAGACGTGTCAGAAACTAGATGGTGTCAGAATCTAGATGGTGTCAGAAACAAGACAATGTCAGAAAGTAGACGGTGTCAGAATCTAGACGGTGTCAGAAACAAGACAATGTCAGAAAGTAGACGGTGTCAGAAAGTAGACGGTGTCAGAAACTAGACGGTGTCAAAATCTAGACAAAGTCAGAAAAACTATGATGCTGTGACAAAGTTACCTTCTAGTTCAGCGTTACGTTATTGCACTGAATAGCTGGCCCCATCTTTTATCATTTCTACTAAATAAACTCCAAATTTAGAGTTCAACTCTGGACTAAATAATTCTACACTGAAAAGAAAATCTTTAAAACAGTTTGGGAATTGTGAGCCTTCATTCTCTTTGTGAACATTTACAAAAGAGACTATTTGACATTTTTTTTCCTTTTTTTGCACTTTATTGTAGTTCTTGAACTGCTCCAGTTCTAACGTTTGGTAAAATCTTGAAAATACGCTACTTTCATCAAAAATAACAATGGCAGCCATTTTGATTGGGTTGACTGAGACTATAAGGATTTACCTTTATGGATTGTTGACCGCTCAAAGCAACACAAGACACAAAAAACCACCCACACATGCATACACTGGTTTTTAATCTCTATTTTTGAGCAGTGCGGTAACGCCTTGGTTCACAAAGCAAACACCCTTAAATAGATGCTAGATCAAACACGCCCATGAAAGCAGACGGTTGAAGGAATTAGCGCTCATGTAGCCTGTGATTAAGCTAGAGATATTGAGAAAGAAAAACGTGTTTCTCAGTGATCTGCAGGTCTTTAGGGATGAAGAACAAAGTCGCTGCTAAAATCAAACATTAGAGGCTGTAGGTCAATTTTCAGCTTTAAAGGGATTTTCAGTCATTTTGAAGAGGCAGCAGTGTCGCCCCCAGATTTGACTAGCTTTGTGTTTTGCTCCAGTCAGAGAACTACATCCTGTTTCAGTGACTCCGCCCACTTTGGACGCTGTCACTAGTGGGTTTTATCCTTACTGTAGCTGGATAACTGATATACTGTAACACCACTTAAAGTGATAATATGCAGTTTTGCTTGTTTTGGGCGCCCTCTGGTGTCCGTTTTAAATCACTGCATTAAAAAGTTAGCATATTGTCTCAGCTTCTAAACGCCTAAATCTACCTGCTGAAATGTCTCCTCAGCCTTCATAGCTTTCTACAGGAGCGGTTATTTACTCTTTCAAAGAAATCAGCTGTGTTCAAGCAGGGAGAGATGGGAAAAATCAGGAATCATGAGCTAAAAACACTCCAGAGCTAGCATAACAGCTAGCCACATTGGGTTAGCCTAACCCTCGTGAGACACGTGACTTCCTGGGTACCGTGACGGCGACGAGATTTTGCAATCGTGGTATTCTGGATCTAACCACCAGATGGGGCTAAGTGACTTTTCATTAACTCTGTAAAGAGTCAGATTAGCACAGACTGGCTCAAGGAGAAGATTTTAAAATGTGAAAAAGTTGCATATTATCACTTTAAAATGACAGAATCGTCTTTTAAATATGTGAACAAGGATTATGTCCTGGAGGAGTCTCCATCAAAGTCGCTCCTCCTCCTCAGAAGGAATCAGGTTCATCTTCTCATTTTCAATAAATTTAAAGATAAACCTCAAAAACAAGTCTCTGAATTTAAACTCACTGAACAGGGTCCACACTGCCCTCTAGAGACAGGAGGCTTAATGAGACTCAGAACCAGCTCTGGACCTGCCTCAGTCCAACAGGTGTACTCAAGCTGTCCACTCTGGGTCAGATCTGAGGACCAGGTAGAACCAGACTCTTAACGGAGGGTTTTTTTTCAGATATTTTTTGTCCTATTGACACTAAATCTTTTGGACTATTTAACTTCAAACACTTTGTTGAGTTTAAAAAGACCTCCTGTTTATAATTAAAAAGTTAAAAGCCTAAGAAAAATGATATAGGATTAATGACTTCTGGAGCACTTTGAGCTCCTGACACATCCAAAATGTAAACAATAATTCCATAAAGCCTCTTCAGTAATTAAAGGCAGTCAGTGATGTTTAACAACCTTCAGAGTGCTTAATAATGAGCCGAACGATGAAACCAACACACGACAACAAAGAGCCGTAAAATTCAGCTGCCAGCATTCGCTCCAACCACCAGTTTCTGAAATCTGCTCGTAATATTTCTTCTCAGCAGGCGGCTGAACTCCTGCAGAGCCGCTAATCATGAGGTGAGTTATATTCCTCCAAGAAAACGAACGGCGTCTAGTGATAAATGCTGAATTCCAGCCTGAGTGTTATTTAAATTTGACAGCTGACAGGTTGAACAAAAACGGAGAACGGAGGGCCATTAAACGTCATCTCCTGGCAGAAATCAGATCTGTCAGCTGCAGGTTCGTGTCGGACCGTCTCCGAGTCGAAAAACGATGTGTTAACAACAGAAGGGCAGGACGGGGGGTAAAGGTGAGCTGGAGCCTCCGGGAAAAGTCAGCCGGTCTTATTAAAACAATCCAATCTAATTCAACCTGAGCAAATACAAAGTTGAGTTTTCTAATGAGGACTTCGTTTATTAAGGGAACAAAACTTCCACTAGTCACACCCAGATTACTGCCAGACCTGCGGATTACGAAATCCCTAACAAAGAAATAAATCTGCCTCAGTTGATCAGAATCAGCACAAAAACCTGTCAGATTGACCAAAATGGCCAAAGACTTCTGGGAGAAAAACTGACGAGACAGAAGAGGAACTTTTTGGCACGTGGACGTCCCGGTCTACCTGGAGTAAAACGCTTGACGTCCAGAGATGCTAATTTTATGTCTATGCCCGTCATTACCATTAACTAGCCCTGATAATGACAGGAAACTGGGCTGTTGGACATTTCCAGTTTGAGCCTAAAAGCAGATGCTGAACACCGGGCTTTAACTGACCCGGATCAAAGACACTGAAGTTCAGATCGTTCTACTTTTTCTACGTAATCTTTCCAACCAAATGTTATACGACAGGCTAAATCTTTATTTCTCTGTCTTCTCAATGAAATGTTGCTGTAGATAAACTGCATTTTATGAACCAGATCACACAAAGGAACATCGAGACAAAGTGAGTGAACTATTGAGTTAATGCTAGTTCTGATAAATCATCAATCCAAGTAGCAACAACAACGAGGTTTAACCTCTCAGAAACAATCAGACACAAACCTGCAGCTGACTCATCCGGTTCCTGCTGAGATGATATTTAATCAGGCTCTCCTCCATCATCATGAGATCAGTTTGGTCTATCGGTATAAAGCAGGGACACAACACATGCTGGAATAAACACACACCTGGATTACTTCATAAACTAAATGCTGCTGAAGCTGAGAAATATGGGGAAAACAACCCAGTACAATAGGGGCGCAAAGGGTGGTGCCACTGAGAAACACAGGACTAGACATACTGGGAGGAGTGGTTAGTGGGGTAAACGGGGAACAGACAGAACCAGGAGTCTGGACTACAAGTCCTGATGAGGATCAACGTGGGATTCTCAAGATCACTAAACTAGATTCCTTCATACCTGGGTTTATCGCCACGGCAACTCATGAAGAACCGGCTCCAAGGCAGGGATAAAGGGGTAGGGTTACCTCTAACAGGGTTTCCCCCAGCGCTTTATAAGCCTGGCGGCCCGCCAGACTTTCATCGGACCCCCGCCAGGCTAAACCTCAGAGAAGTTGTACCCGAGACGAAAGCTAACAGCTGCTAGCGCGGCTGCTAACGCTTTAAACTAAAACAAAGTGAGCTGGTTCAGCTCTCCACTCGTCTCTTTCTCTATAGTTGCAGTCCGTATGACTGAAAAAGCAAACGCAGATTTTATTTTATCTGTTGGGTCAAGATCCGAACTGATCTGAGAGCGGACAGCGTCGCCGGTGGCGGTAGCTTCAGCGTGCATCGGACACAACTTGAGGCTAAATGCAGAACGTATCTTTCCAGCGTGTGTCTCATTAGAGGGGCGCGGGGGAGAACTGTCCCGTGGCCGTGATCTAACAGCAATGACTCCGCGTTTAATCGGTAGATTATCCCATAGTTTAGCTGCTATGTCCTCGTTTTTACGAGGCGCATTAAATGCACCATCAGTAAAATCTACGGGAGCCGAGTAGTCAGGTGGCACGCAGCCGCAGTTAGAAAACCTATAAGGTGAAGAGATGAGCAGCATTAAGTGAATCTGGATGATTTCTGCTCTGTTAGTCAGTATAGAGACACTATGTTGAAGTTATTTACACACTGCACAGAGTTAATGCTGGAAGTGTTTATTAGAGTAGATTTAACAAGTGTTTTAGTAAAATTACAGACAGAAAGTTCTATTAATTAAAGGAGGACCTGAGAAAAGAGCTTTGGTAATGGTTCACATCTCTGGTTTTATTTTTAAGAGGCACCTTTTTTTAATTGCCTTTATAAATTAATGTATATATATATATATATATATATATATATATATATATATATATATATATATATATATAAACTGTCTTGGTGCAGGAGTTAAAAGGGTTAATTTTCTAGATGAATCTAGTCGTATAAAATAACTAGAACAAAGTCTTCTTTATTTCCAAACCCGAACAGAACGGTTCTGAGTGGGTTCTGTAACATTCCTTCGATGCTTCCGGTTCTAAAATGTCCATTCTGCTCGACGCCCACGCGATCATCTGCTGGAGAAAGGACCTGTGGCTAAACGTTTGGAGGCGCTGCATCGATTCCCAGAGCCTGTCAGCGCAGACGGGTTAGTGCAGGAGATGTTCGTCGCTTTGATAAACAAAAACGAAAAGGAAAAGTCCTCCAGGGGAAGCTGGAGTCACGGAAGCATTCACGTCTGCGTTCTACAGGAAGGAGGAGGCAGGGTCAAAGGTCAGAGGAGAGTTCTTGTCAGGCAAAATGAAAGCTGTGATTTGAGGCTTTTCAGTGAGACAGAAGGGGGGGGGGGCAGAGAGTTCACAGACGAGTGTAAACGGGTCCAGTTTCTGAGGGAAGATTATTTATCTCATCACCGTCCTGATAAACAACAAACATCCTCGACATGACCCGCCGGCATCAGGGAGATGAACGAGTTTTCATTTTACATTCCTCTATAAAAACAAACTAAAGACAGAAAACTGCTTTTTCTTTCTGGGTTATTCATGTTATGCTTTTTCCAGGACTCACTTTTCATGGCGGATGTCCGGTAGGGAGCGGTTCAGAGAGATCCGGTTGCTGACATAAATGTTGAAGCCGTTTTCTCTGTAGGCCTGGTCGACCCGGTCGGTTTCTGTCAGAGGGAACGCCTTGCCCTGTTCACCGTTACCTGTCGAACACAAAGACGCTCCGGTAAGAAATAATGTGGAAAGTTCAAAATGCCTTTTAACCAGTGCATGAATAAATCTGTGATGAGTCTAGATCTATGGTGAACTCTAGAGTTCTTCCTGAAACTTCTAACATGACTGATGGCAGCAGTGTAAAATAAAAGATACAAGTGTGTGTCATCAGCATAGAAACTGATATAACTGATCAAAACGTTTCCTAAAACTGGATCATATACATGAAAAACTATAAGGGACACAGAATGGAGCCCTGTGGAGCGCCACAAAGCAGCAAAATGGGTGTTTTTAAATGAATTGGTAGCAGGTGTGACTAGGGGTGGGAACTGAGAACCGGTTTATCAATCCTTCTTAACATTTCGCTTGTTTCCAGTTTTCCCAAAATTCTGCATTGCGGTATTACACCACACTCTAGCGGTTGATCGAACTAGTCGACTTTTGTGGGCTGTAGTGACGTTTTAAACCAAAGGTCGACTAGTCGCTGATCACGTGAACTTTTATTTTGAAGGGGTTTCCTTTGATTAGGTCCGTTTCCTTTGATGAGTTCCGGTCTGGCGCTGCGCTATTAAAATGATATTTACTCAAAGAATACTTCTTGTCAGCTTTTGATGCCCTTACCAATCGATTGTCCTGATTTAATCAACTTAACGGTGAGTCTTTGCTTTCTTTATCTCTTGTTTTACAAAAAATGCGGCGCTATTCAAACCTCCGATCGGCTAAGCTAACGAGCTAAAGGCTCGGCTATCAAGCTTTGAGTGATTTTATTCATTAAATAGCGAATGTCTTTGTTATGATTATGGCTGAACAATAGACCACAATAGACTTATGCTGGGCTTACACCTAACGATTTTCACGGTCGCAGACTAAAGACTGCCAGTCTTTAGGAATCGTACCGGAGTCTCTGCGCACTCCCGTCGTCGCGGTCGTTAGATGTAAGGGGATAATCTGCAGTCGGCGACCCGATTTATGCCAGTCTTTCTCCAGTCTTTCATATCCAACCTGCTAGATATTTTTTGTAGTCGGAGTGACGTACAACAAGCAAGAACCAATAGGATTCGTTCTCACTGCAGAACCAGGAAGCCCTGTCAGTCATAACCCAACAAAACAAGACCTTGCTGTCCCGTTTATGCAGCCCTGACCGTGCCCATATTCTCTGACGCTTTCTCTTCTTTTTCTTTTCACTAGAAACGACTGCAGTGGCAAAAGCTAAAGTAGCTAAAAGCTGCTTCTCCTCCATTTTTAACTTCTTCAGAGTGTAATAACTTGGGAACTGAACTTACCTGTTATTATATCCATAACAGCAAATGACCGAGAGCCAGCGTTCATCTTGGAAAACTTTATTGACAACACCAAACCCGGACATTCTCCGTCACAACAGGAAAAACTCGGATAATAAAATCACCACTAGATGGCGCTGTGTAACCACAAATAAAATAGAATTGTCCAGCAGAACAGTTATACTCTCTTTCAACTTAATATCAACATAATATAGTATCACTATATCACACAGAGCATGATGGGAGGAATTTTGCGGGAATGAAATCCTGACATAATCTAGTTGCAGTCTTGTGATTAGTGTTCCTACAAGATTCAGTCTTTATAAAATCTTTAGTCTGAGACTAGTCGACTGTTAACCCGAGTCTTTAGATGTGAGCTGAGAATCTTAAAGAGTCTTTTCAAAATCTTGTCAAAGTCTTTAGGTGTAAGCCCAGCATAAAGACTAATCAGCATTTTAGTCTAAAGACTTGATATTAAAACCAAAGTGCTCCTAAAACAGCTGCTCTCTCTCTCTCAGCTGTTTGTTGTCAGCATTAAAATACATTTTTGCAATAAAGCCTGTCAAGTTTTATAAAGCGTCCTGTATACGCCGTATGTATGACGTCATCAGCGACTAGTCAACGTCGACGCAACTTTTATTACTTGGTAGTCGACTTGTAAAAATGGCAAGTCGTTCAACCCCTACCACACTCTTTGTGTCGATTTAGGGGGGTCAAGGGCCTGAAGCGGTTTGGATCTGGACCCAGTCCATCCAGACCACACGGCTCTGCACCTCATCACCCCATCCCCCTGCCCCTCCAACCGTGGGGAGCAGATTTTCAGACAGAAGCAGGGTATTACTCTGTCAGACCAGTGAGAGGTGGATAGAAGTCTGAAAGATTAATGACCAGAGGGGTGACATCAAAGGCGGGTGTGCAGCGCACGCTCCTCCGGGTGCTCTGGAGCTCCACTCCGTGATGCTAACTTGAGAAATCTAGGGTGATAGAGGCGGCGGGACATGATTCTATCACCCTAGATTTCTCAAACTCACCTCCGGGAGTCAGAGAACACGACTGATTAAAGCTTTTAGCGATACGGGCAGCTGGGAAGGACTGGAAAATAGCGGCTAGCGAGATTAGCTCTGTTAGATCGGCTCCTGCGGTCTGTGTGTGTGTGTGTGTGTGTGTGTGTGTCGCGGGGCATTGTTTTACTATATTTCCTTTTGTATTAATAAAATGTATTTTTATTTATGGAATCACGTCTCCACTTGACTTTGGTTGAACCTGAATGAGACGAACTAGATCTGAACATTAGTGAGGAGTTTCTGCACGCTCCCTCAGCGCCGGGCGTGTCCCTCGTGAGTTTCGCTTCTTAATCCTGACCCTAGTTCCTTTAAATCGATTCAGTTTTTTGTTGCATTGTAGAACTGTTTCCTTCTTTTCAGAGTTGTTGCATAAAATTTAAATAAATCACTACAAAATGATTCAGCAAGAGAAAGTACATATTTCTATCACTTCACAGGAGAAAAGCCCAGATGGTGTTTAGACTTCAGCACAAAGTTCAGCTGTTTGGGACGTTTCAGTTCGTAGCTCCCTGTTTACTAAAGTCTGTACAAACTGAGCTCCTTACAGAAGTGAATCAATGACAGTGTGCTGCTCAGGATCCGTCTGTTTTCAGAGACCGAACTTTATGTTTTAACAGCTCATTTTCATAAACCTTCTTTATCTAATATTCTTCTTTTTACTGCTCAACACAAAGACTGTTGTTGGTGTTTTTTTTCCATTTTGTCCTCCTTTAAGCCAAGCTGGTAAATGTCTATAAAGCAGACAAACGTTCACTCTCCTCTCGTTGTAACTGTACAGTCTCTGTCCGTTCCTTTAGTCGAGGTGCTTAAACAAATCCCAGAGAATTGATTTAGTTCACAATAAACACTGCAGGATCCATTAGTCTTCCACGTCTTGGCACTCGCTCACAAATCGGAGTCATTTTCCACCAACGTTTCTCCTAAAACTATATGAAAGCCAATTAAATCCCTTACACTTGTTTCCAACTCAATAGTGGAGGTTGAATCGATGCTTATTGTAGAAGATTAAGTGTGTTTAATTATGAACTCAGAGCCCCACTAGTTCTATTGATCCACCCTGGTTCTGGAAGAGAAATCCACTTGGAGGGAATTAGAAGAAGAAGAAAAGAAAAGATTTGATGTTTTGCTGTATTTGTGCAGATTAAGCAAAAAGGGGGCAAAGGGTTTGGACCCACCGACGCGAGAAGCATCTCTTCTTATCGCTTCGTAGTCGTGCCAGTCGGACCGCCGCACGCCGTCTGCTCCCACCTGAACGAGCCTCGGGTTCAACCCCTACAAACACAGACAGAAAGCATCATTTTAAACATCCTTTAGAGGCTGCGCTTAAAACTAAAGTAACCCTTATTTATTTTGTCATCCACAGTACGTAGTATCCAGCTTTTAAACTGTCGTGTGAACTTCATTAATACGAGCTAACTCATAGCTAACCTGAGGGATTTAGGACATTTGTTGTCCTGATGCTTCTGAATACATTCCTGAAGTTCTGCTTTTTTTTTTTTTTATCTGGGGATTCAATTCAAAGCTGCGTTGTACGTACTTGTTTGTTGTTTTTTGTGTCTTTTGACAAATCTTTTCTCTTCAATTATTAATTTCCACTAAATTATGAACATTTATCAAATAAACGTCTCTTATCCTTCAGATGTCTGAAGAACAGAAACGTCTCTGCATTTGAAACGGGTTGGAAAGGCAGCTAAAGCTCTCATTAATGAAGCATTCTAAAAGCTTAAAACATAATCTGAACAGAGAAGAAAAGAGTGGACGTGGCCATTTTTGTCCAAAGAGAATAAAACAAACTAAACAGAGGAAGAGTACTTACAATGTAGCTTTGAATTAAAAAACAGATTCAGATTCTGACATCAACCAACCATGCTGCCGAACTGGTGGAGGAGCACATCTAGACGGGGGACTTACATCAACGTAACACCTGGTTACGTCAACCTGAGTAATGAAATGTTAAAATCACATTTGGTTGCAACAGCCTGTTTTTCCATTTCGTGATTTGATCCGAGACTAGAATTTAAAATATGAGAAACGAGACTTTTTTGTTGTTTTGCATCCGTTTCAAAAACAAATAACAAAATATTAAAGAACTTTCCCCTTTTTTGATTTCTGGTTTTCAATTGAAAATGGGAAGAGCGAAGAGTACAGGGATTCTCCGGTTGCCAGACCGGCATACCTACTGAACTACATGCCGCCCCATAAATAATGATCATCAAACTGTTTGACATAACTAAACATCTTGGACCAGAACAGGAACGTCCTAATGGAGGGAGGGAAGGGGGGGTAACACGTAAGCTGACTCACATTAATGAAGCGCCTAGTTTAAAAAGGGTGGAACAGATTTTGAACTTTGATTATTGATGTTTCAAGAAGTGGAGATTTTTTTTTTTTGTCAAAGGAGAGAAGACGACCTAAACAGAGGTTTAGCTGAGTTTCAGCTCTGCGAAGAAGATTTAATTTATTTAGTAGGACTTATTCTTCTCCATGATATATCTATAGAGCGATTCATACAATTAAATCTCATTAAAGTTTACAATATTGAGGGGAAATGCTCTTTTTAGATATACAAAACAACCAAAATAAAAAGAAACATAAAATAATAACAAGCAAGAAATTTAAAATAAAACATAAATACCCAAATGAACACATCCAATGACCTCCTGCAAACAACCCCACCAAGTCCCAACTACCCACCATGCCTCATTGTAAATAATACACCATGAGAAGTAGGGATGGGATCGGTATCGATACTGGTATCGGTCCGATACCGGGTATCGGTTAAAGTTACCCGATACCAGGAACCGATACCAGTGGCTTCACTGTCTGTTAGTGATGGGACCAGTTAACACTGATAAGTGGTCTGTTCGCTGCGATGGACTGGCGACCTGTCCAGGGTGTCCCCCGCCTCTCGCCCCTTGACCGCTGGAGATAGGCACCAGCTGCCCCGCGACCCTCTGTGGAGGATTAAGCGGCTACAGAAAATGGATGGATGGATGGATGGAAGTGGTCTGTTCGCCACTGACAGCCACGCCCATTGGCACAGCTGCACCTTTGACAATGAAGGCAGCTTGACTTCTTTTGTTATCTTGAAAGTTTCAACTCATCCTATTGAAAAACAGCCATTCACACCTCCAACCGATTCATCACCCAAGCCCTTTCCCAACAATAACTCCTCTCCACACCCCTCCCTTTCACCCTCAGACCCCCTGCCTGCATTAACAGGCTTTAGTTTGTTTCACCATAAAATTAAAAAGTGAATACAAAGCAGGCGTGCATAGTGCTTACAGTCACCCCCAAAACAATGAACGGTTCTCTACAAAGACTCGGTTCTCCTCGTTCACAGTGAAGAGCCGTTCAAAAGATTCATCACTACTGTCTGTGACTTGTGATTTCTGTTGTAGTGTCCTATATTGAACACTAGGGGGAGCTATTGAGCTAAAGAGGAACAGTGTGGGTTGAGAGCTGGAGATGGTGCCAAATAGTTCATTTTATTTGGTTAAAATGTGGAAAACTGCAATAATTTCACTGTGAAATCACAGAAAATGATTATTTTTCACCTTATAGTTTAGTTTTGTGATCATTTTTATTAATATATCTTATTTTTTTTATCTAACTCAGTTATTTGTTGTAGAAAGCAGAGAAGAAAAAATAAAACCTGTATTCCAATTTGTTGCATTTTTTTGAGTGGTAGAAGTATCGGTACTCGGTATCAGCGAGTACTCAGATTTAAGTATCGGTATCGGATTGGTTTTGAAAAAGTGGTATCGGAACATCCCTACAATATATTTATAAGATCATTAAACCAAAGTTTCGAGGGGGGAGTATCCTCTTTCTTCCAATGATTAAGGAGAAGTTTCTTTGCAGTGATAATACAATAGGAAATAAAGCACTGTTTTGCCCTACCTAATCTTATAATATCATCAGACGTCCCCAAGATAATTGTTAGAGGGTCTGGTTTCACCTGAACATGGATAGTTTGAGATATTAAATCAAAAATCTCAAACCAGTAATTTCGAATCTTAGAATACAAAACAAAGCTGTGGGCTCGGGTGTCTTCAGTTACAGAGCATTTCAGGCAAACAACCCTACCCTGGAGCTCTGCAGCTTTTAATCTCATAAACAGCGACTCACGTGTTCAGGAACGTTAACAAAACACTTTAATTGTCAATCAGGACAAAGGTCCTAACCCTAAATGGGGTTTTTTTTTGTTGCATTTTTCATTTTGATTTGAAAACCATCTTTAAAAGTTGTCTTGTTCTGAAGCCGTTGGGATTACGATCCCCTTCATGACTGAAAACCTTCACCGGCGTTTTAAAAATAACCTGATTTCATGGAATGAGAGGATAATTCTGTCTAAGATGACAAAGTAAAAAATTGATGCTCGAAAACAAGATGCAGCTGATTCCTCCAACAAACAGGCACATCTGTGAAGGACTTTAAATCCTCCTCAGTCTTCCCCCTGGCTGTCATCCAAAAGATGATTTCCTTTTTTTCCCGCCTCACAAAATGTGCTGCTGACAGCTGGAGGTTTACACAAAGGAGGGGGAAAAATCCGACACGTAAGAAAACGACATTCAGTCTCATACGAGCCATTCTCCTCCACCCTGCGTTAAAACGCTCTCTCTGCTTTAGACTGGAGACATTACAGGATCACAGCACAATGCTAAATTAATTAGCTCCATGGGAGGACGCAATTAGTGGAATGTTGTTAATACAAAAGACACGTCTGACTGTGTGGAATACTATTAACCAGGCTGTTGGCTGATAGCGCGGCTCAGTCAAACAAACCACTGTGACAAGCAGAGTGTGTTCACGGGAGCGTGCAGCAGCTGTTCTGCTCCAGTTTGTTCTTTCACAGTAACACTAAGGCCAATCAGCGAAGGAGGGAGACACTCCACCGAACAACAATAAATCCTCAAATCACCGCTCCGTTCTGCCTTTCTTTTTGACCAACAAGTAATTACACGTGGGCTGTGGGACTCCGAGCACTTCTCACAATTCAATTTAATAACGTGAGAGCAACACGTCTCATTACAGAGGGAACTTTAAGTGGAGAGTAGCTCAGGGCAGGAGCTCTAGTCCGGAGGATTTACATTTCTGAGTTCTGGGAATGTGAAGCCTTCAGTAGCGACTGGTCTGGAATCAGCCGAGGAACATTTTTAAACCAATGAAGACCTTAGACGTCGTCTTGATCTGTTAAAGAGGGATTTGGGTCGTTTTGAAGCGTACTTCTATCAGTTATGTATCTACAGTGAAGGCCACACCCACTGGTGACATCACTCAGAGCAGGCAGAGTCTCTAGAAGCAGGAAGTAGTCCTCTGACCAGAGCAATACTCATGGCAAGTCGGATCATGCCAATCGACAACAAAGCAGCTATTTTTATTTGAAAAAACAAACAACTTTTGTTCAATAAAGTCATCCTGATGCGTTAGAACTCGATGTTACCTGTTAGTAAACCTTTAGAATTCAGCAGAGACCTTTTGTTTAGTCCAAAAGTAACTCAGGGCTCTGATCCAAGCCTGTACCATCACAGAACCAGGCTTTTGGACTTCCTGCTGACACCATGTCCATTTCTTCCAACAAAGACCTAGTCTAGTAAACTAGACCGTCAGACTAGACTCTGGTCTAGCCACGCTCCACTGGAACCTCAGCAGCCCACTGATTGGTCCGATCAGTCTCGTACCGGGCCAATCACAGTGCTCTAACGGGTTGGTGGGCGGGATTAGCCGATGACTTTGAAATTAAACAACATGGCTCGGGAACCGCTTTTGTCTGAAACGTCTTTGTCATCAACTTTAGACGGTTTAGATTTTGTTTTAAGACGTGAACAGATAGAGGAACTTAAGGCTTTTATTTTGAAAGAGGATTTATTGGCCGCTTTGCCGACGAGACACGGTAAAAGTTTACTCTACCAGCTGGTTCTGGTTGTTGTTAAACGGCTCTGATTGGTCCTAGCGCTATCCAATAGCATGTGACAACAGTTTGATTGACAACCGTTGATCCTATGAATGAGTCGTTTAATGGATCGTGGCCGGACTGTATCCACATGTATAGTCTGGTTTACCAGGCTAGCAAAGACCTGGAAAACCACCTGACCAGAGTCCACATTCCCACCGTAGTTCTGCTCCATCCCAGTTCGGATTCCTGACACCTCTGGACTCAGTCCAGATCAGGGGGAGCCAATCGTTTTTATCTGTGATCGATTTTTCAAAACCGTGACAGTAAAATCTTTTTGACATATTGTAATTCTCTCACCTGACCACTTGGTGGCGAGTGAGCAGATTAATTAGCCGTTTTCCGCAGCTGAGTTTTAGAAGTTTCTTCAAAAAGCAAAAGAACGATGAGGGTGTTGAGAAATGAGGTGAAGGACAAGGTGAGGAGCCGTCTGTCTGGGACAAATATCCACAACCAGACGACTGAGTTCAGGTCACATCAAGTATTTATGTTTTAAGATCGTTTAACTGTTTTCATAAAGATACTAAAGATTTGATTATGACAGGATTATTTTGATTCTGTCAGTTAAAATAACGGACCATAAATAGAAGCCCTGGTCCAGATTAGACTCCTTAAACTGAAAATCTTTTGATCTTCTTGATTTATTTGTATAAATCTTTTGAAGGAGAATGCTTTTGAACATTTCAAACATTTTTAGCATGAACTTCTCATTTTTTTGTGTGTGTTTGATACTAAATTATGACAAAATAATTTTTTTTTTTAAGAGTTTGAAAGGATGAGTTTAGGTTGTATTTCCTCCTAATGTGTGCACATCTGGTTTTCCAAGTGAAAGACAGAGAAAGTCTGCCATCACACTTTACTTTGAAAGTTTCAACAAATGCCGATGTTTTATTCAGCTGGAGCTTCCTGCTCTAACAAGACCTTGAGAATTAAAACAAGGAGAAAAATCTGAGCGCAGTCGGAGTCTCGGAGTGTTTTGTGGGATTCTGGTTCTGTTTTTCTGTTTTGTGCATGTGTTTATATTTTTGTGCGAGTGGGCCGAGGCTGCGAAACACAGCATGAGAGAAAAGATGCTGGAGAGACGAAGACAAAGGCAGTGAGAATCTGTTTGGTCTGGCTCAAACCACACGTTCACACGTATGATCACACCAGCGCCGGCCGGGCGTAGGGGACGTCACGGAGAACGAACAGCCGAGGGAATTCAACTCCCAGAAAAGCTGTCCTAATCACTCAACGCTAATACGCAGGAAATGAAACCAGACACCGCATTAACCCAGCTTTCCAGTGGAACATCTTCCTCACCACGGAGCGGCGTTCATTTTCATCCGGAGCCAGGGCCGGATCTATCAGCCCCACTAAGGGGGGCAGGTAGAACATCAGGGGGCCAGTCTGGACATGCTAACAATGTTTTGGTCATCACATCCCCCCAATCCCTTAAATGCATCAAAAACTATGACATCATCATATCAGTTCCTCTATCCATAGATTTATGTTCATATTTGATCCCTACCCTCTGCATTTACCCGGGCTTGGGACGGAACAAGTAGGACACTGGCTGATGCCCTGTTGAGGCTGACCTCATCTGGTTAGGTTTGGTTTTGTTCTTTTTGTGTTTTTTGTTCTTTTGTGTGTTTTTTTGTTCTTTTTGTGTTTTTTGTTCTTTTTGTGTTTTTTGTTCTTTTTTTGTTTTTTGTTCTTTTTTTTGTTTTTTGTTCTTTTTTGTGTTTTTTGTTTTGTTTTTTGTGTTTTTTGTTTTGTTTTTTGTGTTTTTTGTTCTTTTTTGTGTTTTTTGTTCTTTTTTGTGTTTTTTGATCTTTGTGTTGTTTTGTGTTTTTTGTTCTTTGTGTTGTTTTGTTTTGGTTTTTTGTTCATTTTTTGTGTTTTTTAGGTTCTTTTTGTGTTTTTTGTTCTTTGTGTTTTTTAGTTTGTTTTGAGTTTTTTAGTTCTTTTTGTGTTTGTGTTTTTGTGTTCTTTTTGTGTTTTTTTGTTTAGTTTTTTTGTTCTTTTTGTGTTTTTGTTGTTTAGTTTTTTGTTCTTTTTTGTGTTTTTTGTTTAGTTTTTTGTTCTTTTTTGTGTTTATTTGTTTTTTTGTGTTTTTGTTTAGTTTTTTGTTCTTTTTTGTGTTTTTTGTTTAGTTTTTTGTTCTTTTTTGTGTTTATTTGTTTTTTTGTGTTTTTTTGTTTAGTTTTTTGTTCTTTTTTGTGTTTTTTGTTTAGTTTTTTGTTCTTTTTTGTGTTTATTTGTTTTTTTGTGTTTTTTTGTTTAGTTTTTTGTTCTTTTTTGTGTTTATTTGTTTTTTTGTGTTTTTTTGTTTAGTTTTTTGTTCTTTTTTGTGTTTATTTGTTTTTTTGTGTTTTTTGTTTAGTTTTTTTGTTCTTTTTGTGTTTTTCGTTTCTCTTTCTTTCTGTGTCATTCATCAGTTGCTACTTTGAATCAGGACAAATGGAAGAGAGTGCTCACTCTGACCATTTTTCACTGAAACATTTTTGAAATTTGTTTTTTCTGCATGCAATCGCGTTTGGGGGGGGCAGTCATGGAATTTGGGGGGGCAATGCCCCCCCTTGGCCATGCCTACATCCGGCCTTGTCCGGAGCTCAGTCAGCCTCAGTTCAGCTTAGAAATTAATCTCTGGATGGAGGAGCAAACTGCAACAAAAGCTACGGCGGTGCAATTCATCAAATTAGCATTTTTAGTTATTTCATAATCATAACATCAGTGGTTAAAATCAGTGTTTAAAATGTCACATTACGCTAAGCATGCTGGGTATTTTCACACCCATAATTTGGTTCCTTTGATCCAAATCAGTTCATAAGTTTTTCTTTTCACATAAATCTGCAAACAAAACAAAAACCAGGTGAGAATGTTCAGTCTGCTGATTGGTCAGGTTGTCTGGGGGCGGGGCTTCCTGACCGTTGGTTTTTCAGCTGATAAATGTAGTCATCACTGAGCTTTAAAGGAGCAGGTTTTTAACAAAGCGTTGAACATTCTGAAACATTTCTGTTGATATTTGTGACGTTTTTTTAGGTGAATGTTGTCATTTTGGGGCCCAAAGTGAAGCACAGGAAGAGGCCCCCCACATCCCCCATCCTGTCGAATCATATTCCTTAGTTCCCTGTTGTTTTGTTTAGTGCAATTTTTACAATTTAATTTAAAAATCTTCATATAACCATTGGATTTAGGAGCAAAGAGGTCTTAGTTCAGTTGATCTCAAGCTGTTGAAACTTCTGTGTCAGATTGGAACAAACAGTCTTGGATTAAGAACTCAGAGATTCAGCTAAATCTGTTTTTTTTTAAACATTTAGGTGAATATTTTAACATTTACTGACTATAGAATTATGTCAGATGTGATCTTTTTGTCCAAAAAAGGCAGAAAACAACTTCAATCAACTGCAAGAACAGGAAAACCATCATCTGTTAGGGGTCTTTAGAGAAAAGGCAGGCTCACATTTCACCACAGAACCAGGACAAAACCAAGAAGCACAAGTCTTAAACCTCCTCCTTTCTCCACCGTCAGCTCAGGATCCTGCATCATGTCAGGTCTGGCTGCCATGGTTACCAATAATAACGGCTTCCTTTGACCACGTCGATGCATTTGTTTTATCACCCTGAAAGTTTTGACCTGACCCCCATATTTTAATCTTCTCCTCAGCTGCTGTCAGTCTCCTCGTCCTCTTTTTTTCCCTTTTCTATCAGTTAGGTTCTAAAAGTTTAAATCCAAAAGGAAAAGAACCTTGTCCTAAACATGATCAGCTGTAAGGGCTGGACTTGAAAAGGTCTTTGATGCCCAAAAATAAGAAAACTCGTGGAAATGCCACGTTAACATCTAAGACGTCACCTTTTCTGCAGACTCCTCCCTTTGAGCTGTGATTTTTTTTATTTCATCAGCTGAAGTTTTCAGTAAAAATGAGAAACATTTCTCCAGGGAAATAGTACAATCAGAGGGAAATGGCAGGACCCCTCCCAGCTGGCTGGTGTTTTCTAAACTTCTACAGAGACATGGAGAACAAACCCAGATACCTTCTCTAGTTTCTAGGGGTGTTGCTGAATCTGAATCCTTGTTGTCCTGAATAAATCTAACTGTTGCTTATATTCTCGTCTCGTCTTTCACGTCATCTCCAGGTTCAGCAGCCCTAGAAACAAATCCCGGACCGTCCGCTCCTCCAGCTCCTGGTTGGACCCCACAGCGTTCCCAGACCAGCACAGATAATCCCTCCAGCGTGTCCTGGAGGTCTTCACCCAGACGGACAACTCTAAAACACCTCCCTACGGAGGCGTCCAGGAGGCGAGAATTCAAAACCTCGACCGGCCGAGGTAGCAGTCGCCTTTCTCGCTTCTGATTGGCTAGAAGGACTCTCCCATGATTGGCTATGTCATTTAGCCTCAACCTAAGTCCTCTCTCCTGCTGACAACAGAGCGACTGTTTGGGAGAAAATTAGCACTATTTTAACTTTTCTGTTGCATTTGTCAAAAAAAAGTGTCAGTTCCTTTTATAAAATAAACAGAAAAACTGTGAACTTGTAGTAAGTCTTGTTGCATTTATAATTTTATGATTGTTGGATTGACTTTATATCTGTTGGCTCTAAATTATTGAAGTTATAAATATTTTAAAATGCACAGTTTTGCCCAGCTGTGTGTAGCAGCTCTGTTCCTCTTCTAGATTCATGGAAACGATTGAAAACTGATCTAAATCAATCTGCTTTGATTTAAACTTTTATCAAACGATACACATTTAAACAGGCGATGAGGGCGTGATGTGTTC
This sequence comes from Callopanchax toddi, assembly GCA_006937965.1. Taxonomy (NCBI): domain Eukaryota; kingdom Metazoa; phylum Chordata; class Actinopteri; order Cyprinodontiformes; family Nothobranchiidae; genus Callopanchax; species Callopanchax toddi. The sequence goes on along the minus strand of SSNR01000429.1, from coordinate 401,547 downwards.
TAACTGCAGAGTCAGGAGCGAGAAAGGCGGGGCCTTCCATAGAGATCCTACAGCCAATCATGCGAGAGCGCTTCTAGCCAGTCGGAGGTGAGAAAGGCGCTAGCTACCTCGGACGGTCTGGGTTTACCTTATCAGTCAAATAGACAGTATACTGGGGCTGAAATGTAAATAAATATGGTTTTAACTTCTTAGCACCACATTTTGTTTCTGTTTAAAGAACAAACTGTTTCTCCATCCATCCCAGCATCTGCTCTAATCATGTTAGATTCCTCCGCTTTACGACACTCTTTGTTTACAGTCGATGCCTAAAAAGTTTTCCTAAACCCGCTGGGGGTTCGCCCAGCCGAGTTTACCAACTTGTAACAAGATTCTTTGATCATTTTCAGACTCTTTCAGTGACTTGAAACAAAGAGAAGAGCTGAAGAATGAAAGATAGATGACTGTAATGGGGTTTCCTTTGTGTGGCTCAGAGGAACAGCTGGTATTAGCAGCGCGGGATAAAAACATTCACTCAGGATGAATCAGACCTCCCTGGGTCAATGCCTCCCCTGTCCGTTTCCTCTGTCGCCGCTGAAAGCAGACAGAAGATTGGAGTCGGAGAGCGTCTCCCCTCTTTCTGTTTCTCGTCAGAGCGCGGACCCCCAGAGACACAATTACCTGCTTTTCCTGTTTTACCTCACCTTCTGCTCCGTCTCCTCCCCCATTTTCAGCCACTTCACAGACAAGTCCATTTGTGCTGGAGGCTCAGAAACTCCAAGAACACAAAACTTTGGTGAAGAAAAGAAGCTGCTCGTGCTTCAGAGAGAGGCCAGTCTGGAGGACTGAACACCTGGACTCCAGGAGAGCTCTAGTCTGGAAGATTTATGGCGACGTCATCCGTTTAGCTCTTACTAGGGGTGGAAGAAAACATCGATACGGCAATATATCGCGATATTTTCTGTCACGATATTATATTGATATTGTGCTATCCGTATTGCGATATTTTGCTTATCGAATTTTAAAGCAAATTATCAATTTTTACTTTATTTAAAAAAATGTAATGGAACCATTAATGATGACAGTAATGTTTGTAGTAAAATTAAAAGTATGACCGCTAGTTGGAGGCTGTTCTTCGTTCCAGTGGATCAACTAGACCTAGTAGTAAAACTAGATGTGTTCTGGATGAAAAAGTATTTAGAATGCTGATTTCTACTCTTAAATTATGTTTTAAAAATCATAATATATGGTCTTACTCATCGTATCGCATTACATCACGATATATCGTCTCTCCTGCATCGTGACACATATTGTATCGATATGTATCGTATCGCGATACATATCGTATCGCCAGTTTCTTGCCAATACACACCCCTAGTTCTTACCTGTTTTATTTAGCAACAAAAACCTAGAGATATATGATCTACACATCTGTATTCTGCTGAGATCAAAAACTACAGATTCTATCTAAAAATAGGAAAGCCAACGAGCAGGTAGGTGGATAAATGTATAAAAACATAAAGTCATCATAGCTACAGCCGCATTTCATGATTATTTCATGCTGAGAAAAAATAAAGTAATAGTTGTTTTGGCGAATTTGGGGGAAAAACAAAATCTGATGCAGTATTGCAAAATCCTGAGTAATGTGTTAGCACTCTCTGCTACTAACAACCCAATCAGGGGCGTGGCTACAGGCGGGCCTGGGCCCACCCACTGTGTGCCAGGGCCCATCCAATCAAATGGCTTCCTCAACAAAATGATATATAATTCTTTTATTTTTGAGGGATCTCATTTAAGTCATCATGAAATGAAATAGAACAGAGTAAATTTGACATCAACAGCATGAATGTGTTGTGGTGATTTCATCACTATTACATCATCTGTAAGTCTTGCTCTCATTGGCTAGTTTGAATCATTTCTGAACTCTCCAGACGAGCTACGGTAACAGCGCTACTGCTGCTGTGACTTGTCGTGTCAACCAAAGCATTTAAGAAATGACAAAACTAATCTTCATTTCTAAATGTTTCAACAAACTAAAAGTGGAGACCTGTCCTGTGCTACAGGGTTAATCAGTGCTTTTTGTTCAGAGATCTTTCTGTCGTTTCTGACAGGTTCCTCTCTTTTGCAGTTCACATTTTGCAGCCTTGTACTTTCGCGGAATGTTTTGTGCAGATTTGCATGCTTTAACTTTGTTTTACAGTGCAGTGTTGATGCGTCCAGACGATCTCCTCCATGGAGCGGAGCGCGGTGCGTCCTGACTCCTCTCTGCGCGCTGACCAAGAGTCTGATGAGTAGCGCCCTCATGCTCCTTCCCTTTACGAGCTTCTTTCCTGCAGCAAGGTGGGAATGAAAATCTAGACTTTTACAGGTAGAAACGATGTTTTAACTGATTGACAGACTGCAGAATCAGAACCATGGAGCAGCATGATGTCTCCAAACGGTGCGCTCTACGCTCCTCTCTCTCTCTCTCTCTGTCCGACCTGAAATAATGAACGTATTTGACCCGACGGCTCGGGCTGAAACTGAGACCTCTAGTGATAAACACAGAGCAGCTCTCAGATCACGTCTCTCAGCATCAGCTGTGTTTTCTTTTACCCCAACGAGCAGGTGTCCGTCAGACGCCATCAGAAACATCAATGAAGTGATTGATTCAGCCGTTCTGATGTCAGGTTGTTTAAACGAGATCAGTGTGATCATGTTAACGCCTGTCTGAGAGATAACGTGTGTAGTGAGGGGTTTACAGCCTTAACACATCTGGAATCACTGTAAAAATATAAAACTGATACTTGGCGGATTTCACCACAATTGCAGGTTATTTTTAGAACGTAACTCCAGGATAAACGAGGGATCACTGTATAGACACAGATCTGTAAAGTGACATTTACAAATACACTGATTTTCAACTACATTTTTGGGCCCACCCATTTTTCATTAGGACCGGCCGAAAATCTATTTCTGGCTATGCCTCTGAACCCAATGAGTGGCTAAATATGTGGAAAACTGACTGAAATCTTCAGATTTTTGTGTTTTTTTAACGTTAAACTGAACTCAGCTTTATAAATAATGTAGTTAAAGTCATGATTTAACAAAGAGGGTGATTTTTCACACAGGTCCAGCTAGGATTAGGTAGATTTTTCATCCTTTGAAAACTGAATTGTATTTGTCTGATACTAAACTTTGTTTGCCGATCTGAAACATGTAAGAGTGAAGAGTCTTTGGATAGTCGGAGCGCTTCCTGAGCTCCTTTAGCTGATTAGCTCTGACATGTTAGCAAACATTTCCCCTCATCCAGCAGACCGTAATCCCACTCGAGTCATGAGAAAAAGTCAAACAAAGACTCGGGACTGGAGCTAAAGCAGAAACGGGTCTGGAAGCTGAGTAAACCGTCGTTAGCCCTCCAGGTGTCTGCTCCGTCTCGTCTGAGTGGAGAACGAGTCAAAGGTCCGACCCAAACAGCCCGTCGAACAGGAGAGCAGTAACACCACCATCCAGTCCATTATCTCCCAGAAGGAGTCATTATCCAGAGTCCTGCTGAGACTCGGAGCCGGACCTGAGAGAAGCCGGGTTAACTCTGACTCTCTCTCAGATTCTGATGGATCACGACACGAGCGATGATCTTTAGAAATGTTTGAGTTTCCTGCTGTTTCCACAAAACAGCTAAAGGAGCTGAAACTAAATAAAAAAGCACCGACTGTGGTGCTCTTTCACACGATTCTGGATAAGAAGGAGAAACGGCAGAGAGAAGCTGAGAACAGAACCACCTCCTCAGCCCCTCAGTGGTCCTAAAACGAAGGTAAAACCCTGAAACCAGAAGACTGGAGTCACTGGTTTCTGAGCTGAACATTCAACAGCTGTTGGTGCAGCGCTCAGACAAACAAGTTCCCACAGAAATGACAGATTTACAGTTTTCTCCCACAAAAACCTCATTATTATTATTTTTATTAACCTTTATTTAGCCAGGAAAGTCCCATTGAGTTACAGAAACTCTTTTACAAGGGAGTCCTGGGTCACCACTAGGGATGTCCAATATTATCGGTCTACCAATAATATCGATAATACCGGCCGATATTATCGGTAGACCGATAATAACGGCCAATATTGGCATTAAAATGTAATATCGGAAAATATCGGTATCGGTTTTTGTAATGACACACATAACCTTTACATACCGTGCACATATTATACATCAAACTCTTCAGCTAATTCTCCTCTTTCTCAAAATGTAAAAATATAACAAATCCGATGTATAGTTTTTGAGATATCTGTGTTTATTTGGCACACCTTACATTAAATCCTGTGGATTCAGCATTTCCCAGCCAACCTTGAACGCAACATCTATCGGCAAACCTTTGATGACATCATCGATCCGCGACATTACTTGCCGCATAACATGTAGCGTGAGGACTCCGCCAACATGTCTTTGGTATCGGTTTATATCGGTATCGGAAATTAAGAGCTAGACAATATCGGTAAAAAAGCCGATATCGAACATCCCTAGTTACCACGTATAGGGCATGTTGTGATCTGTGGGGGAAACCGGAGCACCTGGAGAAAACCCACACATGCACGGGGAGAACATGCAACTCCACACAGAAAGGCTGCAGCTGGGATTCGAACCTGTGACCTTCTTGCTGCGAGGCAACAGTGCTAACCACTGCGCCACCATGCAGCCAATTAAAAAAGACAAAGGCTGAAGATAAACACACCTCCATCTAAGATCAGTTCATCAAACAGCCCCAGTGTCTCCACCCCCCAAAGCCCAGAGTTTGTAGAGAAAACCGTTTTTCTCATCCACATTTTAGGTATTTATTCTAAAGTTTGGGTCATTTTGAAAGAAATGTATCAATTATTACCCACAAATGACATCACTCAAAGTGGGCGGAGTCCCTAGAAACAGGAAGGACCACACCCCCCTCCTGACCCATGGAGAGCAGGTGGAAACCTTCAGATTTCTGGGCGCCCACATCTCAGCAGACCAGTCCTGGACCTGCTCTTCATCTTCGTTTCAACCAGATCACGTCCGAATGACGACACTACTGAGGCTAAATGTCTGCGGCGGACCTCTTCTCCTCAGCTCTCTGCTGCTGCAGGAGTCAGAATCCGATCTCTCCTTTATCGTGACGTCGCTCTAAAGCAGCAGAGGAAACAAACACAACCCGCTTCACAGAGATGGTCCAAATCTCACCGGAGACTATCACCATAGCAACTGATGCTTCAGCCCTAAACCTCCTCAGGAGCATTTCACGTTCCAGTTAAACCATCAACACATAAACAAACCGATGATTTTATGGGAAAATAAAGGACTTAAATGAATTCGTCAGTGCTTTTATAGCTCGTCTGTTTCCTCCATCGACTCGCAGATTTTAGGACCATCAGGATTTTTTTGGCGGTTACTGAAAAGCGTCCTCAGGAGGGAAGTGTTAGCAGAGAGAAATCCCACTAATGACTCTAAACCCTGCTCCTCCTGACCTTTCAGCTTTATTTTAGTCTCTCATGTGAAGGTTCCAACTTGAAGAAGAAAATCCGACTTTTCAATCAACACTGACACTTTTCAAAGTGTTTGTATGGAACTAGAATTGGGACTTTTTGTACTTGTAACTCATGTTTTTTAATTGAAACTTTCAGTTTTGTGCCTGAAACTCATGTTTTGTACTTGTAAATTTTTTGTTTTGTATTTGTAACCTACGTTTTGTACTTGAAACTTTCAGTTTTGTACTTGTAACTTAGTTCTGTGACTTGTAACATAACATTGAAAACTAAAGTCCCAATTCTAGTTCCATAGTTTGGTAGTAAAATGTGTCCTTGAACACCTCATTGCCAGGCAGCAGTAAAAAACCCTAAACTATTTCCCAGTCTGTGAACGCACCGTCCCTATCAGCTCTACAATAAAGGCCACACCCACTGGTGACATCACTCACAGCAGGTGGAGTCTTTCCTCTTATTTGCAGTGAAGCTCTTCTTCTTTTAAGATAAGCCTCAGTGATCTGAGAAAACGAGCCTCAAAAGACTCGTGTTTCTATTTAATTATCAAACAAGTCTGGACTAATTATGACCTGACAGCGTTTAATGTTTTTAAAAAGTCCGAGTCACCAGAGGAACGAGGCAGGTTAATGAGCAGGTCAGCCTAACGTCTCACTCCCCTCCCACCGACGATCAGGAGCTGCATGGCTGATTTGAACCTCGATAATAGAATTCTGAACTGGTGAAAACGGCTCCGGCTGCAGGACTGTGGAGGATTTTAGAAGGTTTTTGGTTTCAGGAGGTTTTTTCACCTCATCGGTTCAGAACTGTTAAGTCTGAAATATTAAACCGATCAGACTCTTCAGCTGTGTTTCAAGTCAAGAAGGAACAAACTATCCTGGTTTTACTCTGAGATGAAATGTTTTAAAGAAACGGAGACAGAAGAGGAGAAGATGATTTATGTGGTTCTTCCTTCAGTAGAGGATGGAGGATTTATACACAGAAACCTGATCAGGTCTCTGAGTGCTACGTCAACCTGATCCTGATCGGATCCTGATCTGATCCTGAACCTGATCTGATCCTGATCTGATCCTGATCTGATCCTGATCTGATCTGATCCTGATCTGATCCTGATCTGATCTGATCTGATCTGATCCTGATCTGATCCTGATCTGATCCTGATCTGATCTGATCTGATCCTGATCTGATCTGATCTGAACCTGATATGATCCTGATCTGATCCTGATCTGATCCTGATCTGATCCTGATCTGATCTGAACCTGATCTGATCCTGATCTGATCCTGATCTGATCCTGATCTGAACCTGATCTGAACCTGATCTGATCCTGATCTGATCTGATCCTGAACCTGATCTGATCTGAACCTGATCTGATCTGAACCCGATCTGATCCTGATCTGATCCTGATCTGATCCTGATCTGATCTGAACCTGATCTGATCCTGATCTGATCCTGATCTGAACCTGATCTGATCCTGATCTGAACCTGATCTGAACCTGATCTGATCCTGATCTGAACCTGATCTGATCCTGATCTGAACCTGATCTGATCCTGATCTGAACCTGATCTGAACCTGATCTGATCCTGATCTGAACCTGATCTGAACCTGATCTGAACCTGATCTGATCCTGATCTGAACCTGATCTGATCCTGATCTGAACCTGATCTGATCCTGATCTGAACCTGATCTGATCCTGATCTGAACCCGATCTGAACCTGATCTGATCCTGATCTGATCCCGATCTGATCCTGAACCTGATCTGATCCTGAACCTGATCTGATCCTGATCTGATCCTGAACCTGATCTGATCCTGAACCTGATCTGATCCTGATCTGATCTGAACCTGATCTGATCCTGATCTGATCCTGAACCTGATCTGATCCTGAACCTGATCTGATCCTGATCTGATCTGAACCTGATCTGATCCTGAACTGATCCTGATCTGATCTGATCCTGATCTGACCTTGATCCTGATCCTGAACTGATCCTGATCAGGTAACATGACCTGCTGTTTTTGAATAACGTTTTTGTCTGGTAAAAAAAAAACTAGAACTAATATTCTGACTAATTTCTTCTCGTTGTTTTCAGCTCAGCAGCTCTAACATGTCGTCATAAAGACCTGGACCAGGTGTTCAGACCTGCTGCTGGTCTGAAGACCTGGACCAGGTGTTCAGACCTGCTGCTGGTCTGAAGACCTGGACCAGGTGTTCAGACCTGCTGCTGGTCTGAAGACCTGGACCAGGTGTTCAGTCCTGCTGCTGGTCTGAAGACCTGGACCAGGTGTTCAGTCCTGCTGCTGGTCTGAAGACCTGGACCAGGTGTTCAGACCTCTGGTGTAGTTCTCCTCAGTCAGCTCAAGCTGAGCACAAACATTCTCCAAAGTTCAAAGTCAATTAGCTCTAATCTGTTTATGCACGAGGACGCCGCTGAAGAGGAGTCATCCCGTCCTCCTTCCTGGGTAAATCAATATGCAGGAGCCTCGATTTAGTTTTTAATTCATAAAACCAGAGGAGAAATAAACCTGCAGCTCATCCTGTTTGTGTTTTGATCGTCTCCGTTTTCAGCGAGGAGGAGAAAACATCAGATGAATGTGAGGAAAACCAGAACGGGACTGGAGTATTGATCTAACACGAGGAGCACCCCGCTCCTCACTCCCACTCATCTAAAGGAAAGAATACTATGTAATACTGCCCTGTACTTAAGGGTACGTACAGAGTACTTACAAGGGCACGTACAAGGCAGTGTTAATTTTGGCGTGAAATTTTAATTTAGTCTTAGTCTTTTGACTAAAATTCTTTTTCATTTTAGTCTAGTTTTAGTCGTCCAATTTGTTTTAATTTTAGTCTAATTTTAGTCGACTAAATATAAAACAGGCATATTTCACTAATATTAATATATTTTCCTCTGGTGTGTTTATTTTACATTTCTTTAAATGAAATGGGGTAACACTTTACTTTTATTAACATTAGTGCATTATTAAGTATTAATAAACAAATGGGCTCTTTATCAACGTTCCCAATATTGTTAATGACCCCAATTATAAGACACAGCCCTTTCCAAGACTAATCTTCAGAAAAAAAACTAAATTCACTTTTAAAATAAACTATTTTTGTTGAAAATTTGATTAAGTAGTTTAAATATTATCTTATTTAGAGAACTTTAATATTTTTTTTATTAATTTAATCACAAAGATCTGTAATTCATATTCTATTGTGTGTTAAGTTCTGTCAGGAAAGACACTAGTGGTCCTGAGCAAATAAATACCATAATAATGCAAACTGTCAGAACTTTGCTCATAACGTCAGATCAAAAGTCTGCAGGCTTTAACTCACAGAGTCTGATCAGCTGTTCTCACGCTGCGGTCCGTCTCCTCCCACAGAACGTGATCGCCACAACGCTCCGTCTTCGGTCATTTCACTCCATAACTCCATATTTCCTGTCTCCCTGACAGCTGTTTGATCCTCTGCTGCATTCATCACTATTATCTTAAAATCAGCGTCGTAACTCTGCCTCTGTTCTGTTCATGTGACCCACTTTTAATAAACTCTGTTCCTGTCGGAGTCTGCTCTGCTGTTTACAAATTCCGGCGCGTCCCGACAAGGCGGACTCTGATTGCTTCCTTTCTCATCTACTTCCGCCTGCTCCGATTGCTGATTGGTTCCCTTCTCTAGTCCCGCCTGCTCCGATTGCTGATTGGTTCCCTTCTCTAGTCCCGCCTGCTCAGATTGCTGATTGGTTCTTTGGTATGTTCGTCAAATTCTTCCCGTTTTCTGATTGGATTTCGTCACTGTCAATTCTCGTCTCGTCTTTCGTTCCTGACGAAAATGTCCGCCTGTTTAGTCTTCGTCATCGTCTTTTTCCGTTTTATATTTTTGAATTTCGTTTAGTTTTCGTTCGGCAAAATATATTCGTGACGAAATAAATAACGAAAATATTTCATCTACGAAATTAACACTGGTACAAGGTACATACAGGGGTATGTAGGAAAAGTACAGGGGTACATACAATGTCAGTACTGGGTTTAGACAGGAGATTGTATGTATTTCTACCTAGTCTCTATATAAAAGAGTAAAACTTAGAAAACAAACATTAAATGTTTTTGGATCTCTGAGAATGCTCTTCTCCCTCTGAATGTATAAAAAAAACCATGGATCCACTAAAGTTTCTGTCAACAAAACAGATGGAAGATTTTCCATTGGCTGCGAGTTACGGTTGCCACGGTAACAACAGGCTCTGCTTTGCATCCGACTCTGACTTGAAGTTCACCGAAACTCCGTCTCAAGCTGCAGCGATCAGCAGAAAGACTCCAGCTCCCGACCACGACACAACGCCACAGCAGAAACGCCTCTGCTGTGGCGTCAATATATATATAATATGTTATTATATTGATCAAAGTTGGCTTTTACTTAATATAATTGTCTCCAATCTACTCAAAATTCTTGAGTGTAAAATGTTACACCAAAAGATTTAAGTAAATGATGGTTCTACTTTTTAGAGTGTAGGCGCCCCAGTCTCTTTAAGCTCAAAGTCATTGATAATGTGCTTTTTGACCATTCAGTTTTTCATTTGGAAAAACCTAAAGATTTGAGTTGAATTTACATCAATTTAGGTCAGAAGGATTTGAATTTTGAATTTGTAAGAAACTAAATGATTGGCTTAAATTCATCAAGTTAAACAAACTTAATAATTTAAGTTGGATAAACTTAATTGAATTACTTGTTATCAACTGAAGCAATTCAGTTAAGTTGGTTCAACTATTCTATTTTTTCAGTGTAGTTGGTAAAAACCTGATTACTAAAATATGTAATGGCTGCAGCCCTAAACAACCCGGTAACAGCTCTAAAAATAATAAGAAGGAAGTAAAATATGAGGGAAAGCAACAGGTTAACTTCACTGAATGTTCCTTTAAACATCCGCCCACACACTGTAAAAAGTAAAGGTTGAATCAACTTAATTGAATTGCTTCAGTTGGTAACAAGCAATTGAATTAAGTTTTTCCAACTTAAATTACTAGATACAAATTTATTAATTTAAGTTGGATAAACTTAATTCAATTGCTTGTTACCAATTAAAGCAATTCAGTTAAGTTGGTTCAACTATTCTCTTTTTTCAGTGCAGGAAGTGAGTACAGAGCAGCACATTTAGAGATAAATAGTGACAGAAACTTGAGTATAAAATAAAAAAACTGCATCAAAACTAAAACTTAAATCAACGACAGACCAAATCTTAATCAGAAAGAGGAAACGAGGCGACTCCATTCAGATCTTTCTGTGGAATGCAGATCGACTAAGAAAATCAAAAACCCTCCGAGGAGAAAATCAGTGTAAAACGACTGGCAGGTTCTCAGTCAATCAGCAGGTGATCAATTCTAATCACTTGTCCTCGTGCCTTTTCTGCTCCGCTGAAACATTCAGCAGAGAAATCAATGCAGACATCACCAGGAGAGGAATCCTGCTGCTGACGCATCCTGACAGAGTCAAAGCACACGGAGCTCCGTCAGTCGGTGTCAAATCTTTAGACAAAACACGACTCTACTCAGAGGGTTCCTCACATTAAAACAGAACCAGGAGTGGATTCAGCTCTGGGTTAAACACTGAATCAATCACAGGAAAAACAGGCATTTAGGTTGATGCTGTGGAACATTATTCACTAACCTTTTAGAAAAAAAGCTGAGAAGTTTAATGTTTTCTTTATTTTATTCATTTAAAGCAATAACTGTGACCGCATGATGTAAATCAATATAAATATAAAAATACAAATATTAATTTTAAAGTTATAATAATATTTTAGTCATACATCAAAAATTTTTTTTTTTTGATTTTTTTTATTTTGTGAAGTTCTGTTCATGTTTCAATAAGTGTCAGGAAGTTGACCTAACAGTTAAAGGGTTAAAAATTTACATCTCTTAATGGATACGATTTCAAAAAGGTTTACATTATATTCTGTCAGACAGAAGGAGGAAGGCTGGCAGCTGGTTTACAAAAGTGTCAAATAAAATTCTGTAGTTAAAAATCAAGATTAGGACGGTTAGCGTGCGCCAAAAAATCAGTTTTTACAACATCAGCAAAAAACCTTAAAGTTCTGATTTAAACGTTTATTTCTATTAGCTAAAATAAACTCAAAGTTATCAACAACTCTTAAAAAAGTGAACATTTGACATGTGGCATTGATCAAACACTATAGTTATGTTTTAATAACCCTTTAACTGGTTGGTGTAGAACACGTTTTAGTCCTTCTGTCCTATTTGATTACTAAGCTTACATGAAAAACCCTAATAAACCAAAAAAAGTCTGAATATGTTTGAATTAAAAGTCAATTATAATACACAAAAAATCAAATTCTTTACACAAACCACTAAATACAAGTTTATTTAAATTCCCCGTCTCTTAAAAGTAAATGTCGATGCTAAAAACAGTTTCATTTAGTTTTAAGAACTTTATTTAAATTTTAGAACCATAAAACAACTCAGTAAATTTCAAGTATTTTAAGGATTTTAAGCAGCCTGACTGACATTTCAGCTCCAAATGAAAAACAAAAATGAAAATAAATGTCATTACGTTTCATAAAGAGTTTCTGTCCTTATTAAGCACCAATTAGAATGAATAGCGCTCTCCATGGTGCTGAAACAGAGAAAAGAGCTGTCCATGGTGCTGATTCTGCTTTATATTGATTTAAATAGACTCTGTTTGAAAAGAAATAAAATAAAACTTTTCATTACTTTGTTCTTGATGTGGAAGTTAAAGAGAACATTAGTTAATTCTAAAGTAAGCAAATGACACACGTATCAGGATTAATACTCTAGTTAGTCCACATAAATTCAGCTGAGTTCACATGGCAACAAAAATAATAATAATCTGACCTGATCACAGAGAGGATTTAAGCGTTTCTGTGTTTTTATAAACTGCCTTGTTTGACATTTTTAAAGAAATCACAAATAAAAAGCTAACAGATTTTCATTAGTAATAAAATCATAATCTTTCACAACCATTACAGAGAGGATTTAAGCTTTTCTGTGACTTTATTTTGTTTTATTAGTTCATATTTTTTAAAAAGCAGCAATAAAACGCTCCCTGACTGAACAGCCCTCATGAAGTCCTGGCGCTCTCCGTGGTGCTGAAACAGAGAACCGATCTGACTCGGTTGGTTTCTCCGGTCAAACTAAACCCGTTCTTAGATAACTGGTCTCACAAGAGGCGCTTAAACCAGATCAAACGTGAATCCATTTAAGGAAAATGTCTTTTTAGTCCATATTTGGCTGAAGGGAGTTGAAGGATTTGAACCGGGAACCATCGCCTACCTGCGCCGCGGAGATGCCGCCCGAACCGTCCGCCGCGTCGGGCGAGGAGTTGTCGAAGACCCGGTCCCGGTAGAGAGACCAGAGCCCGACGTTAGGGAGGAAGAGCAGCGCCGCTACGAGCAGCCCGGCGACCTGCAGCAGCCTCTTCTCTCTGCGCCTCATCGCTCCGGGACCGGGACCAACTGAGCAGCGGGTCCGCTACGAGCTCCTCTCAGCCGGACACAACTTTCACTCCGACTGCGGAGGCGACGCGCCGTTTTAAAGCTGCGTCAAAAGACACGTCACATCCTGCTGGGACTTTCAAAATAAGATCACAAAACGGTCACCCGTGAAAGAATGTCACAAAAATTAATAATTTGTTTTGCTTAAAATCCAAAGTCAGTCTTAAAAAGTATCGTTTGTTATTACTTATAAAAGTAATTGAACAAACGACTCCGTAGAGAACATTTGAGCCTCTTAGTTTTATTGAAACATTCAATACAAAATTATAATACTTTTTTTTTCTAAATATGGAGATATGTGTATGAACAGGGCAACAATATTTACTTGCAATACTAATATATCATGGTATTTACGTTGTATTAAATGTTTTAATTAATGTTAGATTTTATTTATTTGTTATTTGACATATTTTTTCATAGAGTGGTGATTATAAAGTTTATGGAATTTGGTCTAATAAACCAGAATGAAACAAAACCAGCTGGATGGATCTGAATGACTTAAAAATGAAAGTAAATATTAAAATAAAAAAAATGAAAACCTGAAAAAATCTCATTTGATGAGAGAAAAACTCACCGAGATTAAAAATTAAAACAAGAGCTCTGAACAGACTGACACAAGGACAGTTTCAACAATGAAACAGCATCAAGACAGTCAACTATAAAGTCACAAAAAACATATACTGAAAAGTACTTAAAGTGTTCAGAGACACCAGAATGTAGCGATCATTGTGATAAAGTGTCCTTGAGTCTGATACTAAACCCCAAACTGTCTCCAGGTCTCCCCTGAAAATTAAGACTTAATCTCAACGGGACATTACATCATTTCATTCACTGGAATCAAAATCAAAGAATAAAACAAATCTAGTATATTTTCTTAACTTTAATTAAAGTTCAGGATCTCAAATGATCTGATTAAATCCCATAATGTGAGCACTGAGAACTGAAAGAGTAAATAATCTGATCAGTTGACATAAATCAGAACACGGCGATAAACACACTCAAAGATCTGCAAAAGTCTCAATCCTGTTATTTTAATTCTGCATCTGAATGTGAATAAACTCTGAAATGTGTGTGTGTGTGTGGGGGGGGGGCGGGTTAAAATTAAAATAAAGTTATAACTTACTGACAAGAAGAGACATAAAAGGCAATCACTGAATATTTACAGTTGAAAAATAATATTAAATATGCTTTTGTTTTGAAAGGATAGCTTGAGAATCTTCCGTTTCCTGTTGTATTTTTATCCAACTTGATGCAGTTTATTAAAACATCTTGGTGGAATAATTCAGTGAAGCGTGTCTCTGGTTTGTTGGTTTTTTAGGATTTTGTGTTTAACTGGTTCATGAATTAAATGCAAAACAATTTTAACCGACAGCAACTGGAAATCTGGTTTTTATCACCTCAAGGGACTCAATCCCTCACACCAAGGCCGGATGTAGGCATGGGCAAGGGGGGCATTGCCCCCCCAAATTTCATGACTGCCAAATGCGATTGCATGCAGAAATAACAAATTTCAAAAATATTTCAGTGAAAAATGGTCAGAGTGAGCGCTCTCTTCTGTTTGTCCTCATTCAAAGTAGCTACTGATGAATGACACAGGAAGAAAGAAACAAAAAACACAAAAAAAACCACAAAAAAGAACAAAAACACAAAAAGAAAAACACAAAATGAACAAAAAACACAAAAAAGAACAGAAAAAACAAAAAAAAGAACAGAAAAAACAAAAACAAAAAAGCACAAAAAAGAACAAAAAACAAAACAAAAAAAACACAAAATGAACAAAAAACAAAACAAAAAAACACAAAATGAACAAAAAAGCACAAAAAAGAACAAAAAACAAAAAAACCACAAAATGAGCAAAAAACAAAACAAAAATACACAAAATGAACAAAAAAGAAAACAAAAAAACACAAAATGAACAAAAAAGAAAACAAAAAATGCAAAAAAGAACAAAAAAAACTAAATAAAAACACTAAAAGAATAAAAAACAAGACCAAACCTAACCAGATGAGGTCAGCCTCAACAGGGCATCAGCCAGTGTCCTACTTGTTCCGTCCCAAGCCCGGGTAAATGCAGAGGGTAGGGATCAGATATGAACATAAATCTATGGATAGAGGAACTGATATGATGTCATAGTTTTTGATGCATTTAAGGGATTGGGGGGTGATGACCAAAACATTCTTAGTATGTCCAGACTGCCCCCCCTGATATTCTACCTGCCCCCCTTAGTGGGGCTGGCTAGATCCGGCCCTGCCTCACACTAATACTGCAGGACTAATACAGGTCACAGTAGGGGGGGGGGGTGATATTACTGTAGTAGTTTAAGAAATAGTTGTGATGAAAAAACATCAGCAGAGGGAAATAAATAGAATTGCAACAAGAAGCTAGTAATAAGAGGGGGACATAGCTTCATTTTTCATCACTTTATTGACTTTTTGATCAGATCTATTGGTCCTCCTTCACATTTATTGTTGGTTTAATGGACAACTTTTCAAAGAAAAATGTAAAAAAATGAAACGTGTGTGTTTTCACCAGACAGCAACTACTTATCATTTATATATTTATGTGTTTCAGCATTTCACATTTTAAAAAATCATGTTTGCATAATCAACCTTTTCTAACTTGTATATTTTGAGCTGCATCTCCTAAAGATTGGACACTATGATGTTTGTCTTGAACCAGACACCATCCTGTATGTTCCTCAGAACGCGTTGAAGGAACCCTCCTGTTGATTCGACCTGCAGGAGCAGATTTCACAGCTCACTTCATGGAGACACAGTGACACCTCTGTAATTGCTTATCAGGAGAGTCACGGCCCAGCCCTCTCTGAATCGGCTCTGCTAATGGCTTTCAGTAAGGAGGAGTCAATCGGCGGTCTGCCATCACTGGATAATAATACTGCCGTTTCACTCAACTCCTTTTGCTGTTTGGCTTTTTTTTCCACCTCCTCGAGCATTTTTCAAATTCTCATTGAAACGATGACACGAGCAGGAAGGTTCTAAAAGCTCGGTCTTCGTCACATTCTGAGGGTTTATCCATAATTCAGACAGGAAGATGCAGAACAGGCTGAGCTGTCCCAGAAGATGGAGTGAATATGAATAAAACGAGATGTTCCTCCTCTGCTCTGAAAGAGAAAAGAGACCTCGACACTCTGCTGGTTCAAGTTCACTCAAACAAAACCTCTCGAAGCATCACGTCCTGCTCTGAGAGCGTCAAACTCCCCGCTTTAGAGGAGATTA
This sequence comes from Callopanchax toddi, assembly GCA_006937965.1. NCBI lineage: Eukaryota > Metazoa > Chordata > Actinopteri > Cyprinodontiformes > Nothobranchiidae > Callopanchax > Callopanchax toddi. The sequence continues at coordinate 385,337 of SSNR01000429.1, read as the reverse complement.
GTGCCACGCTTCACTGGATTGGTTCTTCACGTGTCAAAGGTTAAAGAGGATCAATCAGCTGTGGCCTGGAACAATAACGACACATCGGGTAAAGACGAAACGACGTTCTGATGAGAAAACCGAACATGTGTCAGCCCAACGAGAACTTTTAAATTCAAACGTGTTTGATGGGTGAAGCTTTTGGCTGTAAAATGTTTTATCAGCTCTCATCTGAGAGGATTTAGTGGAGTAAAAAGGAGAGCAGATGTTAAACAATTTACACAAATAAAAGCTGCAGTCGAGGGGAGTCAGAGTGACCTCATTTTGGAGAATCAGGGAGACGTTTTTACAAAGGAGTCAAACTAAAAGCCTCTCTGTGCAGAAAAAAAGCTACATTTACATCAAAAACTCTTTTTTATTTAAAGCAAAAACTTTCAAACATCTGCTGTGCTTCACGTTAGTAAAAGTCTTAACATCAAACTAGAAGAACATCAAAAGCCCATCATTCTGGAGCTAAAGTCGAGGGCCACACAGGATCAATCTGAGGACCCAGGGGCCACACCTGGGATTACCCTCAGATCCAGGGCCGGATCTATCCAGCCCCACTAAGGGGGGCAGGTAGAGTATCAGGGGGGCCAGTCTGGACATGCTAAGAATGTTTTGGTCATCACATCCCCCCAATCCCTTAAATGCATCAAAAACTATGACATCATCATATCAGTTCCTCTATCCATAGATGTATGTTCATATCTGATCCCTACCCTCTGCATTTACCCGGGCTTGGGACGGAACAAGTAGGACACTGGCTGATGCCCTGTTGAGGCTGACCTCATCTGGTTAGGTTTGGTTTTTCTGTGGGGCTTTCTTTTTTTGTGTTCTTTTTTGTATTTTTTTTTCTTTTTTGTGTATTTTGTTTTGTGTTTTTGTTGTTCTTTTTGTTTAGTTTTTTTGTTCTTTTTTTTGTTTTTGTTTTTTTTGTGTTCTTGTTTGGTTTTTTGATTGGGTTTTTTTGTTTTGTTTCTTTGTGTTTTTTGTTCTGTTTTGGGTTTTTTTGTGTTTTTTGTTCTGTTTTGTTTTTGTTTGTGGTTTGTTCTTTTTGTGTTTTTTGGTTTTGTTTTGTTTTTTGTTTGTGTTTTTTATTCGGTTTTTTGTTTGTGTTTTTTGTTTAGTTTTTTGTCTGTGTTTTTGTTCTGTTTTGTTTTTGGTTTGTGTTTTTTGTTCTGTTTTGTTTTTGTTTGTGGTTTGTTCTTTTTGTGTTTTTTTGTTTTGTTTTGTTTTTTGTTTGTGTTTTTTGTTCTGTTTTTTGTTTGTGTTTTTGTTCTGTTTTGTTTTTGGTTTGTGTTTTTTGTTCTTCTTTGTTTTTGTTTGTGTTTTTTGTTCTGTTTTGTTTTTGGTTTGTGTTTTTTGTTATGTTTTGTTTTTGTTTGTGTTTTTTGTTCTGCTTTGTTTTTGTTTGTGTTTTTTGTTCTGTTTTGTTTTTGTTTGTGTTTTTTGTTCTTTGTGTTTTTTGTTCTTTTTGTCTTTTTTTTGTTCTTTGTGTTTTTCTTTTTCTTTCTTTCTGTGTCATTCATCAGTAGCTACTTTGACTGAGGACAAACCGAAGAGAGCGCTCACTCTGACCATTTTTTACTGAAATATTTTTGAAATTTGTTATTTCTGCATGCAATCGCATTTGGGGGGGGCAGTCATGGAATTTGGGGGGGGCAATGCCCCCCCCCCTTGCCCATACCTACATCTGGCCTCGCTCAGATCTTTATCTAATGTGAAATATTCACGAACCAATCCTCTACTGAGGGTCATTTAGGTGTGAACCATCACAACAGAGTTCCAAACAACCCTCAGGATTAAAGATTAGGAGAATGATCGTGAACTAGCTCAAAGATCTCTACAGTTTAAAAGCTTGGTTCTCTGCACTTTTATGTCTGAATTTTCAAAGCTCCTCAAATGAGAAGCAACACCTCATGTCTGAGGAGCAGTAGACAGGAATCTTCCTTCAACACATGAGCAGGCTGGGGTTTGAACCCCGGTCTCATGAAAGGTGGCTCTCGTCCTCTGGTTGCCCCACGGTTCAGTAAACACTATAAACAGTCTCATCATCCACATGTGGACAAAGACTAAGCTAACCAATCAGGAGGAAGAGGAGAGTTTAATTTGTAAGTTTTCAAAAATGAAGCTCTAACTGTAAATTAAAAGCTCTGCACTTTTCATTTCTGATTTTTAAAGCTCCTGGAATGAAAAGTGAATCGTCTTCAAAGCTAAACTCCAGATTGTTTCTGCTGAATATTCTGCTGCTGTAGTTTTATTATCTCAGGGAAAAACCTCATTTCTTCAAAAATGCATTTTTTCAGGAATAAAAAAAAAAAAGTGTTTCTTAGAATAAACCCTGAGAGGTCACATGTTATGAACTCTTCTTGACAATTTTCTTTGAAAAGTCATCCATTAAACTAGAGACAGATATGAAAGACGAGCAATAGAGCTGATTTATGTAAAAACTAGAACATTGTGATAAATTAGCCCTAAACTATCATTTTAACTCTAAAAAGTAAGATTTTTTTATCTTAAACTTCTCCAACATGTCATACAAGTTTTAAGTTTTTAATTTGATTAAAGTGTCAGAGAACTGATTCCAGATCTTTGTGTTGAAGCAGAAAAAACCAAACAATATTTAATTACTGAAATTGCCTCGACAACATGAAAACCTTCATTAAAAAAGTCGTCCTTGCCGTCTTTGCTCTCCGTCTTTCGGTGATAAAGAAGCTGGAGGAACTCTTGATACACAATTTATGTGTGAAAGTGCCCTTTCTTAATGCCATGAAAGGTCAAAAAGTGGTAATTCACCAGAGAAATTACCGTTGCACACAGCAAGACTGAGCGAAATAATATCAGGCATGACTGGGATCCTGAGTGGAGGAGTGGAACGAAGGCAGGATTGTTTTATGGTTCCACTTTACTGTTCTCATAAGACGCTTCCCCTATAACGGCTCGGCTTTTCTGGCCGTGTCTGTGCAGCTCGGCGATCAATCATGTGGCTAAGCTGAGGAGAGTTTAAGGGAGGATATTCATCTCACAGAGGGAGAAGAAAATCCTCCGCGTGCTTTAAATACACTGCTTAGAGGGGAACTGCATGTTCTTTATGTCTGATGTGAACACATTTACAACGAAGCAAACGCACACAAAGCAGACACAGAAACACAGGATGATGATGATGATGATGAAGGTTTGATTCTCCAAACAGTTAGGACTTTTACTAGGATTTAGTGCAAAAAACTGTAATAAGTTTAAGAATATTTTATTTGACATTAATGTAAATATTACAATATAAATAGAGTAGGATTGACTGTAAAAGAGTAAAGAAGTATTTAGTGAAATCTGGTAACACGGCCTGCAAAGTAAAAGGTCGACGTTTGATGTTTAAACTGGATGAGAAGTGAAGAGAATCAAGATCAACAGAAACGTTAAAGCTGCTGTCGGTGGCTCATTAGGGTCACCACGGTAACCACACACCTGCGTGTCCCTGACAGAAAATTTAATGAGAATCAAAGAGGAAGACAGACAGCCCGGTCCCACGTCCACCGTACGCTCCTCAGTGAAGTGCACAGAAGGGTTCGAGTCCATAGTGAACAAGCGCGCACTCATCTGCAGCGTCGGGACAGCGATCAGGTCACGTGTCTCCGTGACTTCACCTTTATTTACACCAATAAAAGAACAAACTCTCAATGGGAGTCAACTATTGAGCAATACAAGAAAATAGAACATAAAACAAAACATTACAAGGTCTGTCAGCTGCACTGTAAAACCTGCCAAGTAAGTTCAACTCAAATGATCTGAGGAAACCGATTGCCTTGCGGCATTTAAGTTTATTAACTTAAATTGTTAAAATTGAGAAAACTACTTACTTTGAGTTAACTAATTAAATATATATAGTTATGTCAACATGTGTAGATCAATTCAATGGATAAATTCAACTAAGTTTACTTAACTTAAACCATTTTATTCCCTCAAACTCGTCTATTCTATTCATCTATTCATCAATTCAGCAGGGCCCACTGTTATAATTGACTGAAAATGAGTTTTATGACATCTACCAAAATAAAATGAGTAGATTTGACTCAATTCTAAGATTTTCATAGTAATTGAACACTATGAATAAAATACATGTACTCAAATCTGCAGAGTTAGTTGTTGAGTTCTTCATTTTTGAGTATTGAAGTCATCGTCTGCAACTTTTTGAGGGAAATAAGTTATTTGGACTCACTTTGTTTATTAATATATACCGTTAGGTTTTACAGTGTGGTATATACTGTTGGAGCATCAACATGTGAATATATAAATCTAATGTAATCACATTACTCTAAAAGACTAAGATGTCTTTATTCTTTACCCTTACATGGATTTCTCATAAACACCAGAGATGTGATAAACAACTGATTTAATTTTTAAATCATTTATGGAGGGTTTCTTGTTTTTCATTTGTGAATATGATATTTACCCATATTACAATATTACAGCATCAAAAGATCTTTAGACAAATGGATGTATAGTAAAACCTGTCCTGCTGTCATCAGTGTCATTTCTTCTTTTTTTATTCTCATCCAATCCACCAGGTCCTGGCAGAGTTTAGCCAGAGTTTGAGGAGGAAAAGAAAAGAGGATCAATGATTTCATCCTGTTGACAGCAGAATCCACAGAAAGGCTCCACCTCAGACCTGAATCTGCTGCTGGGTAGAATCCATTCATGATTTTAAACTTCATTTCTTTAACTTTGGGGGGAATAGGCCACTTTAAAAGCTATCTGTTATCCTATTGTTAACCATTTATTTTTGTGTTACTGTTCTCAATAGAGCAGCCAGTCACTGTTTTGCTGCTCAAAATCATTTAGAAACAGCAACAAGTCATCATTTTGAGCAAAATAAAGTGGAGGAACCATTACCTTCTCGTGAGATTCAAATGCAGTAATGAATTATGGGTAATACCCTTTGCTGAAGTCTGCACCGATGCGGACTTCGGCGAAGTGCGTAGCAAGTGTGGAAAAGGGGGCGGGAATAGGGTCCGGAGTCTCCACCCAGGAGAATCCGGACACCCTAAACACGAGGGTGGAAGTGCGAGTATTGGGACTGGGCCTCAACAGGAAGTCAGTCTAAACAGGAAGTCCGTCTAAACAGGAAGTCCGTCTAAACAGGAAGTCAGTCTAAACAAGAAGTCCATCTAAACAGGAAGTCCGTCTAAACAGGAAGTCCGTCTAAACAGGAAGTCAGTCTAAACAAGAAGTCCATCTAAACAGGAAGTCCGTCTAAACAGGAAGTCCGTCTAAACAGGAAGTCAGTCTAAACAAGAAGTCCATCTAAACAGGAAGTCCGTCTAAACAGGAAGTCCGTCTAAACAGGAAGTCAGTCTAAACAAGAAGTCCATCTAAACAGGAAGTCCGTCTAAACAGGAAGTCCGTCTAAACAGGAAGTCAGTCTAAACAAGAAGTCCATCTAAACAGGAAGTCCGTCTAAACAGGAAGTCCGTCTAAACAGGAAGTCAGTCTAAACAAGAAGTCCATCTAAACAGGAAGTCCGTCTAAACAGGAAGTCCGTCTAAACAGGAAGTCAGTCTAAACAAGAAGTCCATCTAAACAGGAAGTCCGTCTAAACAGGAAGTCCGTCTAAACAGGAAGTCAGTCTAAACAAGAAGTCCATCTAAACAGGAAGTCCGTCTAAACAGGAAGTCCGTCTAAACAGGAAGTCAGTCTAAACAAGAAGTCCATCTAAACAGGAAGTCCGTCTAAACAGGAAGTCCGTCTAAACAGGAAGTCAGTCTAAACAAGAAGTCCATCTAAACAGGAAGTCCGTCTAAACAGGAAGTCCGTCTAAACAGGAAGTCCGTCTAAACAGGAAGTCCGTCTAAACAGGAAGTCCGTCTAAACAGGAAGTCAGTTTACTAAAGGTTTGAGCATTTTAGACAGTTTAAAGGTTAGAGACACTGTCAGCTGTCTTGGATTTTAACCTCATGGTCAGATTCAAGAGCTAACTAACAAATCAAAGAATGTTTGATCTGAGAAATTCTGGACAGGCTCTTCAGATCAGGGGAGACGCTGATGCAGAGCGGTGATAAATTAGTGACTAGTTTTTCTTTGTTTTAATTTAAAGTCCCTCTGATGCATTAGAACTCTATATTACATCTTCTGACTAGCCATGAGTATTGCTTTGGTCCTGTTTCTAGAGGCTCCGCCTACTTTGATAGACGTCACTGGTTGGTGTGTTGTCCTCTTTGTAGATAATGAACTGCTTTAAACTGACCCAAACATTCTGTGATTGTGTAAAAACCATCAAAGAGATCCAATCTCCAGTTCAGTCACATAAAGTTCCTGTGATCCGTTAAAGCTCCACATGCTTCTGCTGTAAAAAATACCACAGATATGGAGGTTTAAAGGGGGCGGGGCTTCTCTATCATGTAGAAACTGCACATCTGATGAATAAACTGTTTTTGTTACGTGTGTGCACATGATGAAATAGGATACACTGACACTGTAATAAATCAGGGACAGAACAGTCATCCTCTCAGTCTATAAACACCACATCAACCCTGGAAAATATAAAAGCACAGCTTCACGTCCTCAGACCACAAACAGAAACGAGCTGGAGGAAAATCTGCTGGTGGCCTTGTTTCTTTCAGCCAGAGGAAGCGTAATAACATATAGCACGCCTCAGACAGGAGAAGTCTAAAAACACAGCTGAGAAAATCGTTAGCTGCTCTCTGACGTTCAGAGGATCTCCTGCAGAAAAAACCTTCCCCACAAATCCTCTCATCCAACGTCTCCTCTCTGATTGGAGCCAATAGGTCAACAAAGACCTGCAGCTGGACTTAAAACGGGCTTTAGCCAAGACTTACACTGAAAAAAGAGAATAGTTGAACCAACTTAACTGAATTGCTTTAATTGGTAACACGCAATTGAATTAAGTTTATCCAACTTAAATTAATAAATTTGTACCTAGTAATTTAAGTTGGATAAACTTAATTCAATTGCTTGTTACCAACTGAAGCTATTCAATTAAGTTGATTCAACCTTTTCTTTTTACAGTGTATCAAAACTGTAACCATTATTATTAACTTCGACTTATCCAGGTGTGACCCCACCTCCTGTTTGTCGTCTGCTAGGATTTAGGGTCTGTGGAAAAGGTCAAAAAAAAAAACTTGCCTTATGACCTCTATGTCTGAAAATGAAAGTACCCTAATAAAATTGAAAAAGAAAACATGATGAACCTCATTAGGTGTTTGAGCGCAAAAACTTTGGCACTTGCTGCCAAAAAAACAAACAAACCAAAAAAAGTTCCATTAAATAACAAGGACAGAATCCGTTTTTCTACTGACATTTTCTTACAGTGTATTAGACTCACTCAGATCTAATATTTCATGTCGACTCAGAAATGTTACTGCATTGCATTATTTATAATGCAAGCTCTTTTAAAACCCCATCTTGAGAAGTTTGGACACCACTGGTTTAAAAGCTGCACTACATTAAAAACAGCACAAGTCATCTGTTGTTTTTATTAAATTATTGTTTAACGTTTTGTTGAACAGGTACACTGCAAAAACTGATTTCTTAGAAAGTTTTTTTTAATCCTTGTTTATAGACATTTTAACTCATTTTTCTCTGAAAAGAAAATATCTTCTTACAGCCCTACTTGAAATTAGCCAAATCTTCTTAAATATGGGTCAAATATTCTAGATTTGTGCAAAAAATGGGGTAAGCTTAAGTTGCTAGGTGAAAATTCCTACATTTTTCTGCATTTAAAATATTTTGCTAGAATTTTCGACAAGCAACTTTTGCTTACCCCATTGGCAGCTTCTTTTTTTTTAGCACAAATCTAGATGGCTTTTTTCTTTCTTTTTAAAAATTTGGTTTATTTCAAGTAATAAGTAATAATATATTTTCTTTTCAGACTAAAAATAAGATAAAAAGTCTAAAAACAAGACTTAAAAAAACTCTTAGAAATCAGTTTTTGCAGTGTAACAATAAATCTATATCCAATTATTTTTGCTTTTATTAAATTGATTTAAAAAATGAAATTCTGTTGCCTTTGAGAACTTCCCACTTGATGACATAAAAATGCACTACGGACCGGAATAAGGGGGCCTATCAGCTCTCACTCCTGGGATTCCCTCCTAGTGGAGATGGGCGTGGCCAACACAGGGCAGCCACTCCCACTAAAAGAAGAGCTGATGAAGACGCCCTCACCTGTGACAAAACCGCAGCCTGTGATCAACACATGTCAAGTTACAGGTAAATAAAAACTTACCTGTTGACCTGTCTGAAATATAAAAAAACAACAATGATAAAAAAAAGACCTGATGAACCTCGTAAAATGTAAATATTTTAAACTAGTTTGGAAAATGTACCCGACAAGGCAAGTTAACAGAATCCGATTTTTTCCATTTAAGTTGCACTAAATGCTAAACCAACAGTAACTGACATAATTTCTTGTATTTGTTCTCTGAATTCTTCCAGCAGGACTTTGTAATAAAATCACTTTCATGGAAGCAGCCAAATTAAAACATGTTTCTCCACAGGGATCCATCTGAAAAGACAAAAACGCAGCCCACTCCGGATTCCTGTAAAATAATTATTGGCTATGTGAATTCCCTCAGACGCTACTGGCAGAGAGAAAAGATGAGGTTGTATTTATTCCCCGAGCCGCTCCTGAACCTGTGCCATCTGTTAATGTGTCATCTGCGCTCCCGCGGTAATTACATCCCTTACACCACATTAACACTCGCTGTATTTATTTATTTACACCGACAGCTCCGGCTGCAGCTCCTGCCTTATAAAACCACCGGTGGTCATTTAAGGTGATCCCTGCAGCTGTCGAGCAGCTCGTCTAAGATAAACGTCACAAATCTGAGGAGCTCTAACCAAAGCCATCATAACACGTTTAATTTTAAATCTTTTGATTCGATTTAAAGGTTTCATCTAGACATGTTTGGGTCCATATGGTTCAAATCACCATTTATAGGAGGGTCCAGTTCTGCCTGAGGCCAGGATTTCCTTTGAACTGTTTGATGTTTCATCCAGAATCCTAAAGATCTATAAGGAGTTTAAAAAGAGACAAAACATCTGAGAACTTTTATAAAAAAATAAAAATAAAACCTGCATCTGCTTTTGGGTTTAAAACCAAAATATTTACGTTTTTGAACATTAAAGGCATATATGCAGTTTTGCCGTTTTGAGCTCCCCCTAGTGTTCGTTTTAAGTCACTGCTATAAAAACATTAGCATCGTTTCTGCTCAGAAAGCCCTAAATCTACCTGTTAAATGTCTCCTCAGCCTTCACTGCTTTCTGCTGGAGCGGTTCATCACTCAGTCACAGAAATCAGCTGTTCAAGCAGGGAGAGATGGGAAAAATCAGGAATCATGAGCTAAAAACACTCCGGAGCTAGCATAACAGCTAGCCACATTGGGTTAGCCTAACCCTCGTGAGATACGTGACTTTGTGAGACTTCAGGGCACCGGACCAGAGACTCAGAAGTTACAAACGTGGTATTCTGGATCCAAGCAGCAGATGGGGCTTTTCATTAAAAGTTACATAGTACGCCTTTAAATGTGTAGATTATGTGTCTTTTATTGTATGTTTAGTTATGCGTGTATGTTTAGCTATGCGTGTATGTTTAGCTATGCGTGTATGTTTAGTTATGCGTGTATGTTTAGTTATGCGTGTATGTTTAGCTATGCGTGTATGTTTAGCTAT